>VDFB02210886.1:0-36266 GCA_007258455.2 Sequoia sempervirens | reverse complement strand
AGCGAATGATTCACCCTTTCCTTGTTTCAGAGCTAAGAGTTCTTCTAGACTAACATCCATTGCAATTTTGCATGCATAATTTTTAATGAATGCGTCTATAATTTCTTGGAATGTTTTGATGCCTGTTGGTAGGCGAGAGAACCATTCCATAGCATGGCCAACCAAACTCCTAGGAAATAGCCACATCAGATAAGTATCGTGGTATGCTACTTCCATGCAATGAACCTGAAATTCCCTGATGTGATCTTCAGGATTTCCCATCCCATGATATTTGTCAAACTTGGGGATCTCAAATCCCTTGGGGAATGGTTTCATCACTAGGCTCATGTCAAATGGATAGGGGCACGAGTTGCTTGGTGTTTTTGTGGTTTGTCCTGATTGAAGATCGAGCACTTGTTGCGAGAGCAACCTGATTTGTGTCGTTACATCATTTTGCGGATCAGGGGGTGGGATGAAGGTGTTTTGGGGTGTTTCAATTGTGGGTTGGACGGTTGGTTTGGTTGGTGTTTTGTTTGATGGTATTTGCACATTCTACTGAGCTAGGTATGCTTGCACTTGCTGCTGTATAAACAATGTGTGTTGTTGTTCTTGTTGTTGTTGTGCTAGGATTGCTTGATGTTGTGCTAGGATTGCTTGTTTTTGAGCTTGTTGTAGTTGTGCTAGGATTTCTTGTTGTTGAGCTTTTTGTTGTTCCAACAACGCTTGTTTTTGGGCTGCCAATTGGGCTGCTTCTTGCTGCTCTTGATATTGCTTTATTGCTTGCTGATATGCTTGCATTTGTGCTGCTTGTTTTTGTGCAAGAAGTTGTGTCTGTTCTTATGCTTGGTGTGCTTGATATTGGGCATTTTCCTGAGCTTGAGCTTTTGCTTGCACTGCTTGTGATTGGGCTTGTGCTTGTGCCGCTTGTTGTTGTTGTAATAGAATTTGGGTTTGAGCATCCTTTTGTGCTTGTAATGCGGCTTGGGCTACTTGAATAGCTTGTGCGGCTTGAGCGGCTTCTTGTTGTTGTTGTTGCAATAAGGCTTGGGCTTGTGCGGCTTGAGCGGCTTCTTGTTGTTGTTGTTGCAATAAGGCTTGGGCTTGTGCGGCTTGTTGCACTTGTAATGCAGCTTGGGTGGCTTAAGCATTTTGTGTTGCTTTTGTGGCTTGTTGGGTAGCTTGGGCGGCTTGCTGAGCAGCGAGTTGTACAGATTTTTTTTTTTGCACTTGCTGGAACCCCCTTTGAAAGGTAGCTTGTTGAGCTGCTTGCAATTCCATGTGGTTTTGGCTTGATATGCTGGAAGTTGGTGGTGGTGGGGGTGGTGGTGGATTCGGGATGGCGTTTGTGGTGGTGGTGAGCGGTGATGTTGTATTGGTGTTTTGAGTGGTGAATGGTGTTGTCGTGTTGGTGGTTGGTCCTTGAGAAACCATGCTTTGAGATGTTAGGGGGGTGGTTGATGATGTCGTGATTGCTTGTGTCGTTGTCATATGTTGCGATATCGATGACAAGTTTTGAGAGTTTGGCATGATGCTTTGATTGGTGCTTGAATGTTGGTTTGATTGATATTTGGTAAAGGTGGGAGGCCCAAGCCAAGTAGAGGTGTAATGGTGGTAATGGTGGAAGGGGTGAAAATGTGAGGGGTGCGAGTTCTTGAGAAAATGTTGTGGTGTCAAAAATGCCCCCTAGTCCGAACATGTCTCCCTCTTCTTGCGGATTTGTGAGGAGAGAATGTTGAGGTGTTGCACGGAAGGATGATGATGATGGATCATTATGGAAAGTGAGAGGAACATATTTATGTAGTGGATTTTGGGGTATGTTTTGTTCCAAGATGGTATTTGCATCCAAATCTTGATAATTAACAAGGGGATGTGTTTGAATAGCATTAAAAAATGCATTTCCCTTATTAACCTTAGGTTGAGTTGGAGCAAAAGATGTTGTGATTTGCGGAATGTTTTGAGTGATGCTTTGGGATGGGGGTGTAGATGAGATGGGAATGGTGGATGATATTGGAGGTAAATATGTCTCCACTATAGTAGTCACGTCGAAATTAGAAGGTAATTAGGCCCCTTGTTTTGCTAGCTCAAGCATGTATAGTGAAGGGTTAAGCCTCATCATGATGTTGATGATCTTATGGTTTTCCGGATTTTGGAGCATTTCAGTTATTTCTTCATGCGACATCCCAAAGGTAAAATCTTCTCCTTGATTTTCTTCTTGTGGGTTTTGTGATGATGAGATATTCAAAGCATTGCTTGATTCGACGAGATTCATTTCAACGTTTGTTTGGCTTAGATCACTTGAAGTGGGTGTTTCTTTGTCGGCTTCCATGCTCTTCTTGTATTGAGATCTAGTTTGGACCATAAAACAAGGATCAATTTTCAAGAGTATGGGAGATGAATCTCTTGATTCTTTGGATTGATCTTTACTTTATGCACAAAATAGAAAATTTTAGGATATCTTGAGGATCGAAAGGTGATATGATGATGATGCAAGAGATGGATGATGTGAATGTTTTGATTTTTTGATAAATCTTGAGGGGGATGCTAGACTTTGGGACTTTCGGATATGTTTCGGATTTTGATGTTGATTTTCTTGGATTTCCCTTGATTGATTGATTTTGATTTGCTTTGATTTTGAACAAATAGACCCTAAGATGTTGGATGATTATCTAAGGGATAGATTTTCTCAAAGGATGATAATTTTAATGTGTAGGGAGAAGGATGCATCTACCCACACCTATTCAAACAAGATGATAATTTAGCCAAGCATATGAAGAAGGATGCATCTACATATACCTAGCTAAACAAGATGGTATGATAACTTTGACTAAGCATATGCAAAAGGATGCATCTACACATGCCTAGCCAAAGATGATTTGATAAATATTTCAAGGATTTTATCTCAAGGATTTGATGATTTTGATTTTTTCCAAAAAGCCTAGCATGAAGGATAATTTCAAGATTTCCCAAAAGGTGATGATGAGATGATTTTTGGTTTGATGTTTGAAGGATGGATGAAAAAAATATTTTTGATTTCTTTTGATCCTAAGATGAACCTAAAAAAGACACTTTGTTTACCTAAAACCTCGATATTGAAGAACATGCAATGCTTCTATAGACCTTTATAATCAAGAAGTGATTCAATTTGTGCATACATTTTCGGATTTTGAACCAATGACTTTCGTTTTGGGATTTGACTTCTTGAAAATCATGAGGTTTCAACACATGTGAGAGTTCATTTTGTTTAGCTTTGCTTAGTGACTTTATTTTACCACAAACACTTTCTTTGATTAGGTTTTTCAAGCTAGATGTCCAATGTCTTAATTTCTTCAAATCCCACAAAATATGTTATGTGGAAATTTGATGAATTCAAGGCAAGGGTTACCTATTGTTTAACTTTAGTAGACAAATTGAGATGTAATCAAATGTTTAGAAACCTCTAAGGATGTGAATCCCAAGGGCAAGCAATAACACATTGATTGAGTCAATTGTATTTGTCTCCTAAAGGGTTTGAAATTTTGATGATGTTCAAGTGTTTGTTTCCAAGATGTTTTCGAATAAACAAAGCATTTTGTAACCAAGAACAAGTAAAACCCTATGGATGTGGAAGAAAATATTTGTTGGATTCCCACTTGGACAAGTCCAACTACGCTTATCTTTAGCAAATGGTTAGATGCTTGACCCCACTGGCTCCCCTCCACGGCTCATTAACGTCAATCGGGGCAGTCAAGCATCAACACCCATGAAACTCCCATGGCATGCTTTCCATTTCTACTAAAAGACCGTAAAAGTGTGGGGTGGCTTTAAAAGCGACTAGTTCTTGCACCAACAAATAGATCAAGAGTTTTGGCAATTCTAAAACATGGGTTTTAATTAGGACTTTCCATTGAGTGGAGATTGACCCATCTGACAGAGTCCCTTTGGATCCATCTTGTCGGAAAAACTTCATTGATATTGGCGTTTTACTCAATACCCACATTTATATCGGTTGGAAATACTCTTGGCTTTTTAGGGTATTGCAGGTTGAGTCGTTCCTTGGGTGAGTACACTTTTCCCAAAGGCCCCTCCTATAGGATAAAAAGCGAACTAAAGACCAATATTAAGTAGCTTCGATCAATCTTTGTTTGCAACAAAGAGAGAGAATGTACGCAATAATGCTCTACTCACACTCGCACAAGATTTTGTTCAATTTTAAACCCAAAATGAAGTGTGGAGGTGATTGCTTTATCTTAACCTAAAATCACAAAAAAGGCCTTTTGATTCTCAAGATCGCTATAAAGCGTGAGAGAAGCGCATACGTCCTTTTTCAATGAAGTTTGTTTAATTAAGCCCTCACAAATACAAAGTTGCACATGTTCGTTTTAAATCCACAAAGAAATTATGAGTTCTTTTTACAGCACCAAAGGACAAATGAGAGTTGTTTTGTTCAATTGTTAACCAAAAAAACAAACTCTAGTAAGTTGTAGTCCTAATGTTCATTTTAAACCCTTTGCAAAAATTGAAAAGATTCTTTTTAAAACCCAAATGAATTTAGTGTCCTAAGCAAAAAGAGATGGAAATTTCTTAAAAGTGTTAAACAAACACTAAAGTGTTTAAAAACACTTTGATTATGTAAAATACCATCATCATGATTCTCCCTCTTTTGTTTTCAATTGATCCAACCTACAAGAACGAAAACTAGTCAGATTCTGCAAAACACAGAGGTTAAAAGGCAGAAAATAGAAGATAAAATTATCATTTCTCAAAAAAGCACGTGCTAAAATAAAATTCCAACTTTTTACTCCCTTCCAGCGGCGCAACCCGTGACTGCGCCGCAGTTTGATTTCTTAGCGGTGTTGTACAGCGCCGCTTACCAGTCAATGGTGCTTTGTGCCTAGACCAGTGAGCTTAATTGCGTCGCACTTTTTCTCAGCGTCACTATTTAAAATTTAAATTAAAAAAAATTAGGCGGATGGCTAAAACGTCGGTTTGATTTTCAGCGGTGCTATATGGCTGAGAGTCAGCGATGCTAAAACAACGACGTTCTGGATTGGATTTTTCCCTGTGCACAAACAAAAATGCAAAATTTTGTGAGAAAAGTGATAAAAAAATGAGATTTTTCCTCCTAGCGCCAAATGTGAACCCCAATCCTAAACTGCAAAACAATAAGAACAAACACATTAAGTTAGAGATTTCAAGCAAGAACAAGGATTCCCCATGAAATCCATTCACCAAGTTCAAATTAGGAAAAAAGCAATGAAGAACACAATGAAATTAACAAACTAAAGATTGAATCCTAATTGAACTAGTAAACTTATGATCCCATGGGGGAATTGGTGCCAATTTGATGTGAAAATTGGCCCTTTCCCAATTCCTAAGATGTAAAATTGATGTGATGAAGAGATTTGATCCACTTTGTTGATGTTGAAGAGTGCTCCAAGCTAAAAACCTGCATATCCTAGCTAAGATTCAAGAACGATGGATGAAATTTGATAGATATTTGAGCATGGTAACTTTGCATAATTTGTGGATGATAAAATGAGGATATGAGCTCTTTATTTATAGAATTCCAAGATGGATGAATGTCCAAATTTGAGCAATGTGGGACTAACATTCATCCAATGGCAAGATGCTACTTGTCAACCCATGAGTGGATGGAGGATGTGCAAGTTTTGAGGATTGTGCCAATAAATGCCTATTTTTGAATTTTAAATTTCTTGAAATGACAAGCAAGAGGGAAGGGAAAATGCAATAAATGCCACTTGGCTCAAAGAAAAGGACATGTAAGATGGAGTAAATTCCTTGTTGGATGTACATTTCAACTTGGAATTTGAATCCAAACTTGGAGGAATATTCTAAAAGATGCCTTGTTGAGGAAAATAGAGGATTTAATAAATCAATTAAATCTATTTTCATGTGCAAGTGGGAAAAGCTAGAGGATGGGACATAAATTAGAATTAAATTAATCAAGGGTTAATTAATTTAATAGGAGATTAAGTGATGTGATCTATTTGACTTAGATTTTAGGATTTATTTAAATCAAATATGAGAGGAATGTGATAAGAGATTAATTAAATAAAGATTTTGATTTATTTAATTAAAATAGATGATGTTAGACTTAAATTAAATAAGGTTTTAATTTATTTTATTTAATAGATAGACTTTAGAGATTTAATCAAATAAAATTGATTATTTAATTAAATAGGGATAATTAGATCAGATGATTAATTTAATTATCGAGAAGAGGTGACTTAATTAGATAACTGATTTATTTAATTAAGAGAGGAATATTGATGAATTTAATCAGATAGGGGAATTTGATTAAATGGTTAGACCGAAGGATGATTCAGGATGAAACAATGTTAGTAGTCAATATCAGATGCACAATGTCAATCAGTACATTTTACGTGTCTACAAAGCCAACCCGAGTATCGGAAAGGATTATAATGGCATCCATCAGTTGCATACAAGTGCTATGATCTTTACAAGGAAAATACTCCATAAAGGTCACTATTGGTATATCATGACACCAACATCTACATCAGCACCATCAAAGGATTAAAAACACTCAGTGATCATCTAGAAAATACAAAAAAAAAGAAAAAAATAGTAAAGAGAAATAATTCATCTAATAATAAAATCATGCTTATGGCGCTTTGGATAAGAACCATGATGAAAAATTGGAAAACAAGCATCATGTGTAAGAGCTATTATCTATGTGGACCATTACACTTGGGTGCAAGTTGTCTCGCCTTTCATACCTTTCTCATGACATTTCCATCTATCCATCCAATCCATATCATTTCCATCTATCTTCCCTACCTACCTTGATCTTGATAAGGACTAGGGTACAAACATAAATCATGCTTTGAGAAAACTCTTGACATGTTAATACATTGGTCATACACTATCCATGAAATATCATTTCATTACCTACATAGCATTTTCCAAGCTCATATTTTAGAGAAAACAAATTATTCTTGTGTGGCATAGTCCTTGGAGATCATATGATCATTTTTCCATCAAATAATCCTCATTTCTCCTATCTTTTACCAAAGCCACCCATTATCCTTTCATACTTATCACTGGACTTGGTTTTCCCTTGACAGTGGTCTAAGGACTCCAATCCACTTATCCAACATCCCTCCATCACCCCCATTCAATCCTGAAAAGAATTCATTCCAAATGCAACAAGCCTAATCCATACAATCTTGTTATGCAACCTAGCACATCATCCAAAACATTCATTGGCTTTGCTTCTAGCCTTGCTTCAAACCTTGATCCTTTAGTCACAATTATCATCAATGGGATATGTCTTTCTCAATCATCACATTGTTTCGGGATGTGCCCTTCCCATATCAACATCATCATCATCATCACCTATCAATTGGTTTTTAGCTTGACTAGGGGCAAGATCATGTTTGTCCTTGGATCCTCGTGCATTCCTGCTTGCTTGATTGTGGGTATCTTTCACATGAATTTGTCATGGTCCTTATAGTGTATCATCCATAACAAAATCCCATTCTTACACCAATCCATATAAACCTTTTTCATCCTTCTCATGTCCTGACAATAGTTGACATTTTACGTCTTTCATTTTCCATGTTCGGTCATAATAAAGTCCATCCTTATCCATCCCTAATAATTAGTCCTATACCTGACTGAGGGCACATCCTAAGACTTGCAGCTTCACCAGATCCTAGACTTGGTATCAAAGCTCATCACTCCCAAAAGTACAAAAAATCAAAATATTCCAAAAATTCAAAAACATCAAAATAATCTTTCAAAAATCCAAAAAACATGGAAATATTCCCAAAATACAAAAAAATCAAAACATGTAAAAAATTCAAAAAAATCAAATAACATTCAAAATCCAAAAATAGAGTCACTCATTTCAATCTAAGTTGGTCGAACTATGGTTTCTTTTCGCTTCTGATGTAGGAGCATCCTAGTTGTAAAGCAATCCTGCATGAATGAAAAACATTATTTTCTTGCATTGCATTCAGTAATAGTTTCAACATTTCATTCCGCATTTCACCGCATAATCATTTCTCAACTCGAGGAGTAGGATATAGCATCTACACATCAACATCTATCACATATCCAAATTTCAAATCATTTACATTTTTCTATCGAAAGATATCACTCTAAAAAATTTACTATAATTCTCAGTCAGAGCATTTGCGGGCCAACCTGGTCCATATTTCTTAGTGCAGACCAATTTCAAAATGTGCGGAGCCTAATGGGACATCATAAAATCATTTTGGGTCCAATGGGATCTATCTTGGAGAATATCAAGTTATTTCATTGAGTGAAGGATTATCTTTTCATGTTTTCAGGCCGACCTACACACTTGATAATTAATCGGGTTTTGTAAACCCTTGTGACCGACGCGGACCTTTGTTGGAATTGGAGAATCATATTTAAGTGCATTTTTAATCATTTGGGAATTAGTTGTTAGTTAGTCATTCAAATAGAGATAGATTGATAGCTAGATTTCTGCATCAACCCTTTGGGGACTATAATAAGGCCTTTGGCCAGTTGTAATGTTGAATTCCCTTGCGGTGGGCCTATGAGCCCTAGTTATTTTCCCATGAGGCATGTGATGCATGTAATATTTCCAACTAAATAAAGATTCATATTTGCAGAATATTTATTTGTGTTATTTTTGCTATATTGACTCTAAGTTGCACAGTTTGGACTGTTCTCTCTGAACCCTCCATCTGTGACTGCACCAAGTGGTATCAAAGTGAGATTGTGAGTCTTGTAGGAATTCCTTGTGGCGAATAGATCACCAACCTAAGGCAGACAACATGTGTTTTCAACCGATCGTCAACTATGAGGAAGTTGAAACCCTATAGCCAGATTGCCAAATTGAGGTAGTTGCACCAGATTCAAGGGGAGAGATGTCATCGAGGAGAGCGCCTGCTATGGAAAATTTCATTGGAAGAATGGATGAAATTTTGGAAATGATGCGAGCAATGCAAGTCAGATTAGATGCAGTAGAAGAAGATAGAAGGTGATGTCTAAACCCTAGACAAGTCAACGAAAGTGATGATGAAGCAAATCATTTTGCAATTCAAATTGCAGAAGCCCTAGGTGAAGAAGAAGAGGAATCAGATCAAGTAAAAATGTTGAAAGTTATTTCAAAGATTGGAAAAAGACCTAGAATTGAAATTCAAAATTACATGGAAAATTTAAAACCTAGGGAATTGATTGACTAGATCAATGAAATGGAGGAATATTTTGAATATGAAGAAATGAAAGATCCAAAAAAAGTCAGATTTGTGAAAAAAAGTTGAAAGTTCATGTTACTTTATGGTGGAAAGAAGTTCAATTGGATAGAAATAGAAGAGGAAAGGAGGAAATCATCAAATGGAATAAAATGGTGACAAAGTTGAAGAATCAATTTATACCTGCTAAATATGAACTGGAATTGTCGAAAAGATTGCAGAACCTAAGGCAAAGGGGGAGATCTATGAAAGAGTATATTGAAGAATTTTATAAGATGATCATTAGGACTGGACATAGTGAAGCAAGCAAAGAAAAGATGCTGAGGTACATCAATGGACTGAGAACGAACATTCAAGAAGAATTGAGCCTGGTGAAGATGACTACAATTGAAGAAGCATATCAATTTGCATTGGAGGTGGAAGAGATGTCAAATAAGAATTTTGAACATAGACAGAGAAGTGCAAGAGGAAGATTCTAGAAGAGTGGATCACAATCCAGGAAAGAAGACCTTATACATAACAAAACAAAGAAGGGAAACCTTACAAGAGTGAAGAGAAGGATTGCAATTCATACTGCAGAGCAAGAGAAGATAGAAATTTCTACCACAGTGACAAAGGAGGTCATAATTCTTACCACAACGATGGATTCCGGAAATATGAAGGGAGATCTGATAGAATACCATTCAAAGGAACTTGTTTCAAGTGTGAAGGACATAGAACATTTGAATGCCATCAATGAAGCACCGGCAAGAAACCTGGGCATACTAAAATAACATCATAAGTGGATGAAGAACCTTCTAAATCCCCTAATTCAATTGGGAAACCTAAGAAATGTGAATCATTAGTGATGAGGAGAGCTTTGATGCATGAGGAAGTGACTGAGGAACCACTACAAAGAAAGAGTTTGTTCAAAACCAGATGTAAGTCTGGAGGAAAGGTATGTAAAGTTATCATTGATAGTGGTAGCACTGATAATCTAGTTCAAGAAGAGATGGTAACCAAGTTGAATTTGAAGAGATTGAAACATCTAAACCCCTATAGGATAGCATGGATTCAAGATGAGCATAAGATATTGGTGAATGAGCAATGTTTGGTAAATTTTCATATAGGGATGAAGTATTGTGTGATATTATGCCTATGGATTCATCTCATTTACTGTTAGGAAGACCATGGCAATATGATAAGAAAGCAATTCGTGATGGAAGAAGGAATACTTATATTGTGACTTTAAATGGAAAGAGAATTAAGTTGATACCTTTAGAGGAAGAGAAGACTGAATTTTGTGCCACTATCAGACTATATTTGATAGATGGAAGGAAATTTTTGGATGGATGAAGGCATGAAAATATGTGTTTTGCACCGATTCTAAGGAAAAGCAATGGTCTAGAGATAGAGATCCCTAACGCAAAGAATGAGGAGGTAGCAAAACTGCTAGCAAAATATGAGGACATCATGTCAAAGAATGTACTAGATGGATTACCACCAGTCTAGAGTATCAGTCATTATATAGACCTTATATTGGGATCAAGTTTTCCAAACAAGACAGCACATAGAATGACAACGGCAGAGCATGCAGAATTAAATTGGCAGATACAAGAGTTGTTGAAGAAAGAATTGATCAAAGAAAGTTTAAGCCCATGTGTAGTGCCTACTGTACTTGCACAAAATAAATATGGAGAGTGAAGAATGTGTACAGACTCAAGAGCAATCAATAGGATCATTTTCAAGTATAGATTTTCATTGCCAAGGATGGATGACATTATGGAGTATTTGAGTAGAGAAAAATATTTCACAAAGATTGATCTCAAGAGTGACTATCATCATATCAGAATCAGAGGGGGAGATGAATGGAAGACTACATTTAAAACAAATGAAGGATTGTATGAATGGTTAGTAATGTCTTTTGGATTGGAAAGTTCACTGAGCACTTTCATAAGATTGATGAATGAGATACTAAAGAAATTATTGGGTAAGTTTCTCATTGTTTACTTGGATGATATTCTAATTTTTAGTAAGACTAGAGAGGAATATTTGTTGCACATCAAACAAGTATTACAGAGGTTGAAAGAAGAGAAGTTTTTTATTAATGTTAAGAAGTGTAGCTTTATGAAGACAGAGTTAGTATATTTTGGTTTTGTCATTTTTGCTGAAGGATTGAAGATGGACGCTAAAAAGTTCAAATCAATTGTTGAGTGGCCTACTCCAGTAAACATTGTAGAAGTAAGATCATTCGATGGATTAGCTAGTTTCTATCAAAATTTTATCAAAAGCTTTAGTAGCATTTGTACACCCATGACAGAGATAATAAGAGGAGATAGGAAAAAAATTAAATGGACATCCGGACCACAAAGAAGTTTTGAATTGTTGAAGAAAAAGTTGACAAAGCAGGCAGTGTTAGCATTACCTGATTTTGACAAAGTATTTCAAGTTGATTGTGATGCAAGTTGGAATGCAATAGGAGCAGTGTTAAGTCAAGAAGGAATACCAATAGATTATTTCAGTGAGAAGTTGAATGATGCTAGAAGAAGATATTCAGTTTATGATCAGGATTTCTATGCTATAGTTCAAGCCTTGAAGAAGTGGAGACATTACTTGTTGCCTAAAGAATTTGTGTTGTATATAGACCATCAAGCTTTGTGGTATTTGAATAGTCAAGGGAAGTTGAATCAAAGACATATGAGATGGGTTGAGTTCTTACAGAGTTATACATTTGTGTTGAAACACGGGAGTTGCAAGTCAAACAAAATTACAGATGAATTGAGTAGGAGAAGGAATTTGCTGACAGAGAATGAGGATAGAAGTATTGGGTTTTGAAGAACTGAAGCACATGTATGAGGGAGATGCAGATTTTGGTGAAGCTTGGAGAGAATGTAAGGAACTAGTAGTGACAGATCAAAGCCAATGGTTGGACTATTTCATTCAAGAAGGAATTTTTTTTAGAGGAAACTAGTTGTGTATTCCCAAGAGTTCAATGAGGGAGAATTTTATCAAAGAGAAGCATAGTGGAGGACTAGCATGACATTTTGGAGTAGAAAAGATAGTAGCTTTGGTGAGTGAACGTTATTTTTGGCTATAGATATATAAAGATGCCAGGAAGTATGCTTAGAATTAAAGAATTTTTCAAGTTGCAAAAGGGAGCAGTCAAAATATTGAAGTATATAAACCTTTGACAATATCGGAGAGACCTTGGGAATATATAAGCATGGATTTCATATTGGGATTTCCAAGAACACAGAGAGTATATGATTCTCTAATAATAGTAGTGGACAAAATTTCCAAAATGACACATTTCATTCCTTGCAAGAAGACTAATGATGTGCATGTTGTTGACCTATGTTTCAAGGATATTGTGAGATTGCATGGATTACCTAAGAGTATAGTTTCAGATAGAGACATCAAGTTCATTAGATACTTTTGGAGAACATTATGGAAAAAGATGAAGATAGACCTAAAGTTTTGTTCAGCATATCACCAACAGACAGATGGACAAATAGAAGAAGTAAAGAAAATTTTGGGTAACCTATTAAGATGTTTGGTTAGAAATAAGGCAAGAAATTGGGACATGGTTCTACCGCAAGTAAAGTTTGCATAAAATAATTTAGTGAACCAGAGTGCAGGGAAGACACCATTTGAGATTGTGACCAAAATACATCCTAGAGGAGTTGTAGAGCTAAGAGACATCAGTATGGAGTACAAGAGTGTGGAGGAAGAAGAGTTTGCAGGATTCATGGAGACATTGCATAAACAATTCTAGAAGCATTTGGAAGGCATGAACTATAAGTATAAGGAGAAGGAAGATGAGAAAAGGATACATAAGGAATTTTTTGTTGGAGATGAAGTGATGATATATCTGAGAAATGAGAGATTTCCAGTTGGAGCATACAAGTTGAAGATGGGGAAATTTGGACTGTGTAAGATTCTTAGGACGTTTGATTCTGGAAATGCATATGAAGTAAAGCTACTAGAGACATTGTCAGGTATATCACATATTTTCAATGTTGCAAACATATATGAGTATCATAAAGGAAATTCAAGTGGCAGTAGTAATGAAGTGGATTTGAAGGAGCAGTTACCACATCAACCACCAAAGGATATCGAGCAAATTTTGGATACCATAACCAAAAGGAGAACTAGGCACAAGCAGTACAAAGAATATTTGGTGAAGTGGAGAGGCAGACCAATGGAGGATTCATCTTGGATTTCTCAGGCTGGGGTAGACCGATTTGGTTTTCCTCTTAGCCCTAGAAAGTGAGGGACTCACTTTTCTTCCAACGCCGGGTGTCTGATGCAAGAGAATCCTTGAATGTAAAGCAATCCTATATCAACTTAAAACATTATTTTCTTACATTTCAATCAGTAGAAGTTTAAACATTTCACTGCATAATTGTTTCTTAGCTCATGAAGGAAGATATAGCATCTACACATCGACATATATCACATGTCCAGATATCAGATCATCTACATTTGTCTACCGAAAGATATCACACTCAAAAATTCATTGTAATTCTAGGTTAGAGCATTTGGTGGTCGACCTAGTCCAAATTTCTTAATGCAGACCTATTTCAAAGCATGTGGAGCCTAATGGGACATCATACAAGCATTTTGGGTCCAATAGGACCTATCTTGGAGATTCACAAATCATTTCATTTAGGCAAGGATTATCTTTTCATGTTTTGAGGTCGACCTGCATGCTTGATCATTCATCAGGTTTTATAAACCCTTGTGGTCGACACAAACCTTTGTTGCAGCTAGAGAATCATATTTAAGTGCATTTGTGATCATTTGGAAATTAGTTGTTAGTTATTCATTCAAATAGAGATAGATTGATAGTTAAATGTTTGCATCAACCCTTCAGGGACTGTAATAAAGCCTTTGGCTAGTTGTAATGTTGAATTCCCTTGTTGCAGGCCTGTGAGCCCTGGTTATTCACCCATGAGGCATATGATGCATGTAATATTTCCAATTCAATAAAGATTCATATTTGTAAAATATGTATTTGTGTTATTTTTGTTGCGTTGACTCTAAGTTGTACAGTTTGGACTATTCTCCCTTAACCCTCCATCAGTGACTACACTAGCTTCTACATAGGCAAGGCCATCTTTGATGAGCCACTAAGGCACTAGGTCAATCCCTTAGGTTTTGTTGGGATTGTCATGGTCCATCATTGTCCATCTCATAATAAGTTGTCCCTTGCTAAGGTCAACACTTTGATCAGACACAAACATATATTTGAACCTCAACCAAATCATAAACCAACGAACTAACTATCCAACTAGTATTCAATCCAAACTGATCAATTGCCTAATAATCAATATCCATCAACACTTACCAGCTACCAATGGTCTTATACAAGAAAGGGACATTTTCAAACCAGACTCGACGACTTATACGACTTACCTCATTTCTTGAAACTAGACCCAATCCTATCATTTGTCTTATATAGGATATATCCTTCCTGAAACTAGACATCATCATTTATAAACCCTATCATTTTCCTTGTGCATGTGGTTGCATGGTCGAAACCAAACTCGATGTCTCATATGACATGCTCCCTTTCTTGAAACCAAGCGTTATCAATCAATCTTATCAATCCTATCAACAAACACTCATCGGTTAGCAAAAGATCTATATGGTTTTTGACTTTGTTGCTAGTTTTTTGTGTCTTTTGATTTATCTTAGGTTATTTTACTAGCCACCTTGAGGATGGCCCAAGAAGGATTTAGAGGAGGGATGATGTATCATGACTTGTTTTCTCTTTTAATTGTTGTTTGTGGTTTGTCTTGGAAAAATGACTAGGGCAACTAAGTTCCTTGTGTGGGATTAGAGTATCATTTGGCATAATCAAACATCCTATGTAGGTTAAAGGTCACCTAACGCTTTCTTGCATCGGGATCAACATGCTTCATGGTTGCTTATTTTACACGTTCTAACAAGGTTCTATGGTTACAAGTCTGAGTCAAGGCACTCCTTGTTTGGCATGTGTCTCTTTTGCAAATGGTAACATTGCACACCTTGGTCTATGACATACCACTATGTTTATTACTCATTTCCATAATTCAATGCCCAATGATGATAATCATGCAATCCTAATATCTATAAAGAAAAATATCAATCCCTCTTCAATCGTCTAATTCTCTGCTAACATTTTCCTCTTGCTGAAATTTCTTTTGTCAATCCTTACATTCGTGCCTATTAGATTTTCTTATTGGAACACTTTCTCAAATTTTTCTAAACTCTTTCAAACTTTAGATTGAAACATTTGAACCCCTGTAGGATAGCATGGATTAAAGATGAGCATAAGATATTGGTGAATGAGCAATGTTTGATAAATTTTCTTCTTGGATCATATAGGGATGAAGTATTGTGTGATATTATGCCTATGGATGCATGTCATTTACTGTTAGGAAAACCATGGAAATATGATAAGAAAGAAATTCATGATGGAAGAAGGAATACTTATACTGTGACTTCAAATGGAAATAGAATTAAGTTGATACCTTTAGAGGAAGAGAAAAATGAAGTTTGTGCCACTGTCACACTATGTTTGGTAGATGGAAGGAAATTTCTGGATGGATGGAGGCATGAAAATATATGATTTACACTAATACTGAGGAAAACCAATGGTCCAGAGATAGAGAGCCCTACCACAAAGAATGAGGAGGTAGCAAAATTGCTAGCAGAATATGAGGACATCATGTCAGAGAATGTATCAAATGGATTACCACCAGTCTAGAGTATCAGTCATTATATAGACCTTATATTGGGAGCAAGTTTTCCAAACAAGGCAACACATAGAATGACACCGGAAGAGCATGGAGAATTAAACTAGTAGATACAAGAGTTGTTGAAAAAAGGTTTGATCAAAGAAAGTTTAAGCCCATGTGCAGTACCTACTGTACTTGCACAAAAGAATTATGGAGAGAGGAGAATTTGTACAGACTCAAGAGCAATCAATAGGATCATTTTCAAGTATAGATTTCCATTGCCAAGGATGGATGACATTATGGACTATTTGAGTGGAGAAAAGTATTTCACAAAGATTGATATCAAGAGTGGATATCATCATATCGGAATCAGAGAGGGAGGTGAATGGAAGACTACATTTAAAACAAATGAAGGATTGTATCAATGGTTAGTAATGTCTTTTGGATTGGAAAATGCACTGAGCACTTTCATGAGATTGATGAATGAGGCATTGAAGAAATTCTTGGGTAATTTTGTCATTGTTTACTTGGATGATATTCTAATTTTTAGTAAGACTAGAGAGGAATATTTGTTGCACATCAAAAAAGTATTACAGAGGTTGAGAGAAGAGAAGTTTTTTATTAATGTTAAGAAGTGTAGCTTTATGAAGACAGAGTTAGTATATTTTGGTTTTGTCATTTTTGCTGAAGGATTGAAGATGGACGCTAAAAAGTTCAGAGCAATTGTTGAGTGGCCTACTCCAGTAAACATTGTAGAAGTAAGATCATTCGATGGATTAGCTAGTTTCTATTGAAATTTTATCAAAAGCTTTAGTAGCATTTGTACACCCATGACAGAGATAATAAGAGGAGATAGGAAAAAAATTAAATGGACATCTGGAGCACAAAGAAGTTTTGAATTGTTGAAGAAAAAGTTGACAAAGCAGGCAGTGTTAGCATTACCTGATTTTGACAAAGTATTTCAAGTTGATTGTGATGCAAGTTGGAATGCAATAGGAGTAGTGTTAAGTCAAGAAGGAATACCAATAGATTATGTCAGTGAGAAGTTGAATGATGCTAGAAGAAGATATTCAGTTTATGATCAGGATTTCTATGCTATAGTTCAAGCCTTGAAGAAGTGGAGACATTACTTGTTGCCTAAAGAATTTGTGTTGTATATAGACCATCAAGCTTTGTGGTATTTGAATAGTCAAGGGAAGTTGAATCAAAGACATATGAGATGGGTTGAGTTCTTACAGAGTTATACATTTGTGTTGAAACACGGGAGTTGCAAGTCAAACAAAATTGCAGATGAATTGAGCAGGAGAAGGAATTTGCTGACAGAGATGAGGATAGAAGTATTGGGTTTTGAAGAACTGAAGCACATGTATGAGGGAGATCCATATTTTGGTGAAGCTTGGAGAGAATGTAAGGAACCAGTAGTGATAGCTCGGAGCCAATGGTTGGACTATTTCATTCAAGAAGGCATTTTGTTCAGAGGAAACCAGTTGTGTATTCCCAAGAGTTCAATGAGGGAGAATTTGATCAAAGAGAAGCATAGAGGAGGACTAGAAGGAAATTTTGGAGTAGATAAGACAGTAGCTTTGGTGAGTGAACATTATTTTTGGCCGTAGATATATAAATATTTCAAGAAGTATGTTCAGAATTACAAAATTTGTCAAGTTGCAAAAGGGAGCAGTCAAAATATTGAATTATATAAACCTTTGACAGTATAGGAGAGACCTTGGGAAGATATAAGCATGGATTTCATATTGGGATTTCCAAGAACATGGAGAGGATATGATTCTATAAAAATAATAGTGGACAAATACTGTGTCTCCCTTTTTTCCCAAGATGGATATTTACATCAATATTTTTTACTAAATCTTCATCTTCTAAGACCTATAGCAACTAAACCGTTAAGAATTTGAAGATGATGTGAACTAGTTATTTGTAGCAATTTGTGTGTAGATTCTAAATATTTTTCTTTTTAAAATGAAATAAATCATGAATCTTTCAACATCTCCTTTAATAACTAGTTTTAAAAAGAAAAACAACATTTTCAAAAAGTAACGTTTGTGTCGTACAACATAACTTTTTTTCTATAAAGGATTAAATTCTAATTTTTGGAATATAGATTTTCAACATCAACATCTAGGGAATGGATATTTATTCATGATTTTTTGTTACATATATTTTCTTAATTAATTTTTGAAGTCACCATAAGTATAATTTGGACATGTGGGTGTGTCGTACAACCTAACTTGTGTATATATCGAAATCCAATTTTTCTTTTTTTAGTGAAACAAGGACATCAATACCTAGGGAAAGGGTATTTTTTGAAATTTGTTTACAATGGTTTACTATTTTTCCACCTTTGTAGAATGAAGAGCTTGATGTTTGGAGAAAAACCTATGTTCAGTAAAAATTGAAAATTAAATACAAGATAAAATAAAAAAATATCAAAACTATACTTGTTGGAAAGCTCATTTCGAGGGCTACAATCTTGCACAAGATAATTTCTAAATGACATTATTTAATCCCTCAAAAGGTAAAGTAAACGTGTTTTTTTGCTAGCATTTTGATAGGTGCGAAGGAGACTCCATTGTGGGTATGATTTAATACTAGAGGGGTTCTATCCAAGGGGGTTTGATCTAAGGGGGTATTATCTATCCCTCTTCAATTAAAACCCTTTAGATGGAACCTCTCAAGGCTAAAATCATTAGTTTTTCTAAAAAATGATTTCAGGAAAAAATCAGCATGTCCCAAAAGTGAGACACTATTGTACAACAAGACAAGACTAATGATGTTGGGCATGTTGCTAACCTATTTTTCAAGGATATTGTGAGATTGCATGGATTACCTAAGAGTATAGTTTCAAACAGAGACACCAAGTTCATTAGATACTTTTGGAGAACAATGTGGAAGAAGATGAAGACATACCTAAAGTTCAATTCAACATATCACCCACACACAGATGGACAAAAAGAAGTAGTAAACAAAAGTTTGGGTAACCTATTAAGATGTTTGGTCAGAAATAAGGCAAAAAATTGGGACATTGTTCTACCGCAAGCAAAGGTTGCATACAACAATTCAATGAACCAGAGTATAGGGAAGACACCATTTGAGATTGCAATCGAAACACATCCTAGAGGATTTGTAGAGGTAAGAGACATCAGTATGGAGTACAAGAGGAGTTTGGAGGCATAAGAGTTTGCAGGATTCATGGAGGCATTGCATAAACAATTCTGGAAGCATTTGGAAGGCATGAACAATAAGTATAAGGAGAAGGCATATGAGAAAAGGAGACATAACGAATTTGTTGTTGGAGATGAAGTGATGATATATCTGAGAAATCAGAGATTTCTATTTGGAGCATACAAGTTGAATATGGGGAAGTTTGGACCGTGTAAGATTCTTAGGATGTTTAATTCTAGAAATGCATATGAAGTGGAGTTAATAGAGACATTGCCAGGTATATCACATATTTTGAATGTTGCAAACATATTTGAGTATCATAAAGGATAGTCAAGTGGCAGTAGTAATGAAGTGGATTTGAAGGAGCAGTTACCACATCAACCATCAGAGGATATTGAGCAGATTTTGGATACCATAACCAAAAGGAGCACTAGGCACAAGCAGTATAAAGAATATCTGGTGAAGTGGAAAGGCAGACTAGTGGAGGATTCATCTTGGATTTCTCAAGCTGAGGTGGACCACTTTGGTTTTCCTCTTAGCCTTAGAAAGTGAGGGACTCACTTTTCTTCCAACCCCAGGTGTCTAATGCAAGAGAATCCTTGGTTGTAAAACAATCCTATATCAACTAAAAACATTATTTTCATGCATTGCATTCAATAGCAATTTCAGCATTTCATTCTGCATTTCACTGTATAATTGTTTCTCAGCTCACGAAGCAAGATATAGCATCTACACATTGACATCTATCACATGTCCAAATCTCAGATCATTTACATTTGTCTACCGAAAGATATCGCTCTCGAAAATTCACTGTAATTCTTAGTCAGAGCATTTGGTGGTCAACCTGGTCCAAATTTCTTAGTGCAGACCTATTTTAGAGCATGTGGATCCTAATGGGACATCATACAAGAATTTTGGATCCAATGGGATCTATCTTGGATATTTGCAAATCATTTCATTTAGGGAAGGATTATCTTTTCATGTTTGGAGGCCGACCTACACGCTTGATCATTCATCGGGTTTTGTAAACCCTTGTGGCTGACACGGACCTTTGTTGGAGTTGGAGAATCATATTTAAGTGCATTTGTAATCATTTGGAAATAGTTGCTAGTTAGTCATTCAGATAGAGAAAGATTGATAGTTAAATTTTTGCATCAACCCTTTGAGGATTGTAATAAGGCCTTTGGCTAGTTGTAATGTTGAATGCCATTGTAGTAGGCTTGTGAGCCCTGGTTATTCACCCATAAGGCATATGATGCATGTAATTTTTCCAATTCAATAAAGATTCATATTTGTAGAATATTTATTTGCGTTATTTTCGTTGTGTTGACTCTAAGTTGTACAATTTGGAATATTCTCTCTGAACCCTCCATCCGTGACTACACCAACTTCTACGTAGGCAAGGCCATCTTCGATGAGCCAGTGAGGCACTAGGTCAGTCCCTTAGGGTTTGTTGGGACTGTCATGTTCCATCATCGTCCATGTCATAATAAGTCGTCCCTTGCTAAGGTCGACACTTTGATCGAACACAAACATATATTTGAACCTCAACCAAATCATAAATCAACGGACTAACTATCCAACTAGTCTTCAATCCAAACTGATCAATTGCCTAATAATCAATATCCATCAACACTTACCATCTATCAATGGTCTTATACAAGAAGGAGACATTTTTGAAACCAGACACAACAACTTATACGACTTACCTCATTTCTTGAAACTAGACCCAATCCTATCATTTGTCTTATACAGGATATATCCTTCTTGAAACCAAACATCATCATTTATCAACCCTATCATTTTCCTTGTATAGGTGGTTGCATGGTCGAAACCAGACTCGATGTCTTATACGGCATGCTCCCTTTCCTGAAACTAGGAGTTATCAATCATATTATCAATCCTATCAGGAAACACTCATCGGTTAGCAAAAGATCTATATGGTTGTTGACTCTTTTGCTAGTTTGTCGTGTCTTTTGATTTATCTTAGTTTATTTTACTAGCCACCTCGAGGATGTCCCAAGAATGATTTAGACGATCGATGATGTATCATGACCTGTTTTCTCTTTTAATTGTTGTTTGTGGTTTGTCTTGGAAATATGACTAGGGTACCTAAGTTCCTTGCATGGGATTAGAGTATCATTTGGCATAACCAAACATCCTATGCAGGTTAAAGGTCATCTAACGCTTTCTTGCATCGGGATCAACATGCTTCATGGTTGCTTATTTTAAATGTTCTAACAAGGTTATATGGTTACAAGTCTGATTCAAGGCACTCCTTGTCTGTCATGTGCCTCTTTTGCAAATTGTATCATTGCACACCTTGGTCTATGAAATACCACTATGTTTATTATCCATTACCATAATTAACACCCAATTATGATAATCATGCAATCCTCATATCTATCAAGAAAAATATCAATCCCTCTTCAATTGTCTAATTCTCTACTAACATTTTCCTCTCGCTGGCATTTCTTTCGTCAATCCTTGCATTCGTGCCTATTAGATTTGCTTATTGAAACACTTTCTCATTTTTTTCTAAACTCTTTCAAAATTTGAAAAAAATTCCGAGGGGGCATAGGCATAGCTCTATCTTGTCTTCACTGGGACATATTCTAAGCTGATTTTTTCTTGTTTAGTCTTTGGTACAAAATTCAGACGACTTCACATTGTATCAAAGAGGGGAAAAATGTAGACACTGAAAAATGTCCTAAGCCCGTGAACATCATTTTTCACATCGATTTCCCATCTTCCCCACATAATCGGATAATTTTAATTATTTTATTATTTTTAAAGTCATATTCTTCTATTGATTAAATAACTTTAATTATTTCATTAATTCATTTCCCCTTTTATTCTTCGCTGATTAATTAAATAAATTGTATTTATTTAATTATGTCACTAATTAATCTTTTTCCTCTATAATTAAATAAAATTCCTATTTATTTAGTTATTTCCCACTTTTCCCTCCACTATTAAATAATTATTTTAATTATTTACTAATTTATCTTTTTCCTCCACTTTTAATTAAATAGTTTTTTTCAATTATTTTTAATCAAAAGTCAACTTTTCCCTCTTCTATGATTATATAATTACTTTAATTATGTAATTATTCATTTTCCCCCCTAAATTAAATAATTTTATAATTAGTTAATTTACTTCAACCTTTTTTTTGTGTCATCCTCCTCTTTTATCTCAATTATCCTCCACCCTTGATAAGGTTTTATTACCTTTTAATCTCCACCTTCCATCCTTAATTAAACCCTATTTTTACCCTAACCCTATTTCCTTGTTTCTCAAAACAATCTCATCCATTGATCATTATCATTATTCATCATTTAATCCTAGCCCTTCATTTTGAAATGGTTTTCTATAAAAGAGACCTATCCTTTTCATTTCAAGGCTACAACCACTATCTTTGATATTTTGTTATCACTATCATTAGGCATATTCTTGCATACTACAAATCTGAGGGCAAGCAAGCATATAAAGCAAAATGGAGAAGAGCAATGAAGGTGATTCAACTATGGCATAGGAATTATGGTATTATTGCTTTATTATTTATATTTCTATTGCCATTTGTACTTCATTGTTGGATTAGGGTCTTTGGGGATTGAGTTTTAGGTAGTTGGTGGTTGATAATGTTGATTCATGCTTTGTACCTTGATTTTACCCTATCCTACACATATTAAGTATTGAAAAGAATATTAATAAAAAAAATTGTAGAAAATTATATATATGAATTTGGACTCTTATTTATTTCACTTCTTTAATCAAGCTATAGTAATAACTTGTTAAAATTTAAATTGGGTTATAGTATAAGAGAAATATAAAATGATTTAAATTAATCATATGAAATCCACTTCAAATATTTAACTAACTCTAAGAAAATTAGGATCACAGAATTCATCCTTAGAAGTTCTAAAAATTGTGTCATCGTATAATCCATTCTTTCCTTTATTATTCTTTTTGCAGTCATTTCCAATGCGGCCTTTTTAAACTTGGATCTTCTTTTGTCCTGCTTCTTGACTTTCTCCTCAATCATCCATCAGCAATCAAGACATCTTTAATGGTGTATTGTGTCATATGTCTTATCTCCTTTGAAAGAAGAGCACCCACCACCTCTTCAAGTGTTAGCTTAGTGGAGCTACTTCCAATACTAGGTTGTCCCAAGACTCTATGACTTTGTAAAGAAAACAATAATGTGATACTTTCATCTTTATCATCCATAAAATTAATGAAATGATTCATTAATAGTTAGTAAATGGAAAAGAATAACAAAGAATTTCAATGTTGAATTAAGTTGAGAGTTACTTCATCTCAGTCATATTTGGAAGTTATTATAATGGTAACAAAAGATGGATTGTAATAGTGTGTCTTCACAAAACTCGTCAATTTAAATTAGATGATCATTTGTACATATATATGTATATGTGTATATGTATATATATGTGTATGTGTATATATGTGTATATATGTATATATATGTATATATATGTAATATATAATATATACATACATATATCTATGTCTAAATATGTATATGTACATGTACATGTACATGTATATGTGTATGTATATGTATATGTTTATATGTATATGTATATGTGTGTGTATGTGTATATATATAATATACATATATATATGTAGGTATAAATGTCATGTAAATGTATATGTGCGTATATATATATATATATATATATATATATATATATATGTATATGTGCGTACATATATATATATATATATATATATGTATGTATATATGTATGTATGCATATATATATATATGTATATTATTACATATATACATACATATATATATATAGATATATGCATAAATACATATATACATACACACATATATATATACATATATATATATATGTATGTATGTATGTATATATGTATGTATGCATATATATATGTGTCTGTGTGTGTGTGTGTGTGTATGCATATATATGTATATGTAAATGTATGTATATATGTATATGTATGTGTATATTAATGATTTTTTTAGTGGCTAATATTCGCCAATTGGCTAATAGTTGAAATTTGGGAATCCAAATTTGGCTAATAGTTCAAGTTGTAATGAAACTTGAATCGCCACATTTTTACAAAATCTTATTTTAGTCTTTATTTAAATCGCCAAAGAATTTATTTTATTAAAAAATTTAACTCAAAAATTCTCCACAATATTCGATAAATGATTAGATCAGATTCATTTAATATGTTATAATAGAAATCTAAGTTAATTTACCAATATTATATCATAATTATTAGTTTCTTTAGGGTCATATTTCCAATCTTTAGTTTCCTCCATTATTTACAATATAAACTAATGATCCTAACCGTATTTCACGAGGTAAAATCTACCTACAATTTGTAATGTTTATAGGGTCTGAAATAAAAATAATTTTGGACCCCATGAGCATGTTGGCGTTTAAATTAGCACCTCTGGAGTGTTGATTGTAAATGTTCAGCTATTTCAAATGTTTTGCAACACTTCTTTGTTATTTAAAGAGGAGAAGTCCCTCTCTGCTGAAAGCAATGCGTAAGGAAGGGAATGGTAAACTAAGGTTCCTATCTTTTTGTACTTCAGCGGTAGGACACAAGGGTGCACAAACACAATGCGTCATAGCAAAGCTTTTTCTCTAGTTTCTACAGATCTTAACTACGACTATTCTAGTTTTTAATCTATCCAATACCTTCAAGGTAAATATAGCATGAGGGTAAAGGAGCGGGAATGGATTGGTTGGATCACCTGAATTCGCCGTCTCCTGAGAATATGGCCGAGGCTCTGAACTCTTGGATATATGCCAGGATAAGGTTGGTACAAGCAAACACTCTTTATGATAAACTGGATCTGAGACCTGCCAAGGAGGAGGAACCCCTATCCGAGGTATGGGGTAGGAAACGGTTTACAAGAAACAACAAATTGACGATATCTTGGCCGACAACCTTGCTAAGGAGGAGGAACCCCTATCTGAAGTATAGATTGAAGGACAATACATTAAAAAATAGCAAACGATAACTGTCAATGACAAATATCCAAGGAGGAGGAACCCCTATCCGAGGAGGGAAATGAAACAACAAGCTATTAGATACAAGACGTGGAAATAACTCAAATAGGTAGATCAAAATGCAAGCGCCTTCTGATATTCTTCTTCAAGCTTCATCAACGAATTACAAAGGTTGGGATAGCAAAGGCACGAAATCATGCACAATTACAATCAACCAACGAACTCTCATCCAAGAGTGAACAAATATTCGCTTTCAAAGTTGTTGGCAACAATGGTAGCAATTTTGCATAGCAAGTAAAGGTTAAACAAACAATGAGCCAAGGCTCTTATTTATAGAACTCAAAGGAGTGGGCAACCCCAAAATCTCCTTGAGTTAACAATGAGTTCTTGCCAATCAATTAGCAAGATTTATTCCTAAAAAGGGGGAACAAGCAGTTAACTAGAAAACTACTTCAGTTAACTGAAAGTAAACAAAGAGTCAACTGGAAACTACTTCAGTTGACTGAAAGTAAACTAAAGGTGAACTTTAATGTAAGTATCCCTCCAAAATAGACATCCACATTTAGTGGAGATCTAAGATCCACAAATCATGGAAGTCGATTAGACATCCTTAATCAGTGGGATCTGACAATGCATGATTTAAGGGATATGGAGTTAACTTGGAAAGGGACATCAAGTTAACTCCAACTACATTTAATGCCTTCTTGAGTTGACTTGGAATGAGGCGTCAAGTCAACTTCAAGTATCATAAATGCCAATTGGAAGGTAGAACGTCCTTCCTAGGTGTCTTTTCACACTTCACCATTTCTGGTCAATAGCTCCTTGATCTGTGTGTTGACTTCTTTCGTTTCTAGATAGTCAATGCTTTGATGACACGACATCTCTTCTTGCGCAAGCTATTGCTCTTGGTAACTTTGGCAGCTCCGTGCTTGGAATGACCTCTTCGCAGCTGGCAAGCCAAGGTGCTTACTATCACATGGGAGGTGTTAATATTGGTCTTTCTGCTGCAAGATCAACATTTCTTTCTTCTTCGTCCAGAGTAATTGTTGTGGCTCTCCACTGAGCGGGAGATGTATTCTTTTCAAAGATAAAGATCCACAAACTGTTGATGATGTCTGTTTGCTCTCCAACAATGTGTGTAAGATCTGATTGGAGAGTTGTTGGTGCAAGGTCTGGTTGTTCAATTGGAGCCCAAAGATGCCAAATTGTCATTCTGTGAAGAAGAACTCACCTGTTGACTGTAAACACAAATGTGTTCACACAACTTCTGAAAAACCCCTGAAAATAGCGCCCTGCCGAGAAGTATTTTTCTGGAAAAAGTCTGGCACATGGGTTTTGTTCGTGCTTCAATGTTGAACAAGCCCAGTTCCTCAGAATTTTGATTCTGAAACTTTTTGGGAAAAGCCCCCAAAAATAGAGGTAGCAAGTTTGCTAATTCTGGAAAATCTGACGAGATAGGTTTCACTGGAAAATTATGTTGAATCTACCCAGTTGATCTGATCTGATGGAGCCTGCTGCTTTGTGTGACATGCAAGAAAACCTAAGACAAGAAGAGAGGAAGTAGACAGAAGATGGATTGGAATTTTTTATCTGACTCCCTGAGAAAATCTATCTCTGAATCCAACCTCAGATTAGCAATCTTCTGCTTCAGATCTGCAAGAAATATCGAAGAACAAATAAAAACCTTGGCCAGATCTGTAAATGGCATCCTTGAGAGCTTATGGTTGTTCTTGATCATCAACCTGCAATGAAATAATGAAGTGGGATGCCTATACCTTGATTACATAGACTCAAGCCTTAGATCCACAAGTTTGGGGATTTAACTCATGATCAAAAGTTGTTTTGGCTTGATCTGAAGTTCAAAAAGGTGATTTCCATTGATCATGGAGTGAGTTGGCCAAGTTTATCTCAAAATATCTTGACTTTAGTCAACAACTTGGCCTTTGACTTCTTCTAGGCGTCCCTTTTGAGTTTTGCAAGTTTTTTATTATTTTCTCTCTTGAATGACCTCAGTTTGATCCTGAATCTAGCTTGATCTGTTGATCCTAAGCAGTTGCTGGTACATTTATTGTTGAGTTGAATCCAACCTGAAGAGAAGTGCCTGGGAGACATGATGACAACAAGTTGAGTTCAAGGCTTCAAAAGAAAGGGCACCTTTTCCAAGAAAGGGTGTTTTTGCTTTTGCCTTGGTGAATTTTCAATCTTCATTCTTCAGCCTTTTGAAATGACCTCTCGTGCTTTGATCTAGATTTCTTGTTGATCAGAGAATCAGATGATCTTGCTTGATATCTCATCAAGTAGCTAGCTCTATTTCGCCAAAGATGACTGGAGTTGGAAAACTCAGGAGTCATTTTAGGGTCCCTTTATTTAAGGGCGCCCCTCATTGAAAAGGGTGCTTTTTCCCATTGGCTTAGTTATCCTTATCTGAAATGTGCCCTGGTTTGATCCTGATTATTTGTTGACTGCTTCGTCAGATGCCTGTGCTTGCAGTTGCGTTGTTCAGATCTACCTAGGCTGAGAAGATTGTCCTGGGAGGCCTTTGGTCATCTGTTAGCATCTAGAGGTCTAGAAAGAAGGGCGCCTTTCTTTGGAAAAGGTTCTTTTTTCTTTGATCCTCACTTTCGACAGTCGTTTCTTGATACTTCGTCAACTGCCTCTTTTTTCTTCATCGGCAACTACTTATGATCAACTCATCAGATGATCTAGCTGTTTGTTTCGTTATCGAGCCAACAAGCAAATGTCGAGGATGACTGCCTTGGATGATTCAACAGACTGCATTTGACCTTTAAAGATCATGGGCACCCCTGCTTGAAAAAGGCTCTTTTCAGCATTGTGAACTTGTCTCTCCTTTGTAATGTTTCCAGAGTTAGTCAAATTTTGACCTTTTTGGGTTTCAAGAATCTCCTTCATCAAAAAGCATCTTTTTAGATCTTTTTTTCCATGGTTGCATCGTTGAAGCTTTTGAAGCTTAGCTTTTAGCACCTGGTACTGGCCAATCTGCCATTAATGGTTGCAGAGCTCCTAACTTTGTTCCTGAAAAATAGAAATAGACCCACCAGAGTAAAATGTGTCTTTTGATGATTCTGACTTGACCAATGTGATCGTGAAGCCTTTTAATCCTATCAAAATCATTTTCAATCATTTCTGGGAAGGTCCTATTTTCGGGGGTTTCCCTAAAAATAGGGGCGTAAAAACCTGATTTTCAAATTTTCAAAATTTTGCACATGTGTTTCTTGACAGAAACCCACAAAGACCCTATGTTTGGTTTGACCTAAAACAGACTTTTAACGGCATTTTAACAAGATTTAGCTCAATTTATACAAAATGCCAAAAAAAAAAAATTGGGTACAACAGAGCATTAAAAATCACTAGTAAATTTTACCTTATGGAATACAATGAAGGAAATTAGATTATATTTTAAATCACTAGTGGTAACTAAATATTACAGTCTTCCCCTTAAACCCATCAATCATTGTCACCCTCAAGCCCTTAATTTTCCATGAGAATTATTTTTTAAATGGAAGAATTTGCCATCATAATTAATGCATTTTCCTATTATTTTTCAAGATTCGCCAAAGATTTTCTACAAAATTTTAGTGTTGCGAAAAAAATTGCCAATAAAATTCATATTTTTTTCAAAAAAAAGAAAAGATTGATCAACAAAAATTAATTATTTTTCCAAAAAAATGAAAGATTCGCCAAGATTTTATATCTTTTCTTGGGGTGGGAGGGGTGCGGGGGGCGGGGGGGATTTCTTAAAGTTATCACTGGTGTATATGTATATGTGTGTGTGTGTGTGTGTGTTATGTGTGTGTATTTGAGTATGTTTGTATATGTATATGTATTTATATGCATATATGTAAGTATATATGTAGGTATGTGTGTGTGTGTGTATGTATGTATGCATGCATGCATGTATGTATGTATGTGTGTATATGTATATATGTATATATGTATGTATATGTGTATATGTGTATGTGTATATATGAATATATAATTATGTATGCATGTATGTGTGTGTATGTAAATTGCATATATATTTGTCTATATGTTTGTATATGTATGTGTGTATGTATAAATGATCATCAAATTTAAATTGATGAGTTTTATGAATACATATTATTACAATCCATCCCTTATTACCATTATAATTACTTCTAATGTAACTCTCAAAATAAGTAACTCTACATTGAAAATCTCTATTATTTTTTATTTTTATTTTTTTATTGTTCTTTTTTATTTAATAACTTTTAATGAATCATTTCATGAACCACACAATGAAGTAAGTTATTTTCCAGCTAGTGAGAGCAGGAAACAAGTCAATGTTGATGTCTGACATAGCAATGGGAGTCAGCTGGTAATAAAAAGCCACTAACTTCGATAATTTGGGAATTGGACAAAACTGATATATGAATCATTTCTTTTTATTTATTTTTATTTTTTTTATTATTCTTTTTTATTTAATAACTTTTAATGAATCATTTCATGAACCACACAATGAAGTAAGTTATTTTCCAGCTAGTGAGAGCAAGAAACAAGTCAATGTTGATTTCTGACATAGCAATGGGAGTCAGCTGGTAATAAAAAGCCACTAACTTCGATAATTTGGGAATTGGACAAAACTGATATAAGAATCTAACTCTGTTGAAAGTAATATAACTAATTAAAAAGTCTCTCATTTAAGGGTAAAGTCTAGATGAGTTTGATTTATAAGGCCAAATTTAGATCTGATGCCGAGATTGGAAGGTTTGGACAAAGATTAATAGTGAATAATAAGGAATCAACTATTATCAATCCTTGTTTCAAAAAGTACATAAAAATACGTTTATCTTTAGGATTGTTTCCGGTAAGTGAAAAAAAATATCAATTAAAGTAATGGTTTCATGTAATTGTTTATTTAAGTGATTTTATGTAAATGTTAAATTAAATATACAAGATAATTTAGGATCTTCTCGTATAATAATGGAGCTGCATTAATTTAAAGATTCGAAAATAAAATATGAAAAATTTGGAAGCAGGGAGATGAAGCTGAAATCATACGGCTGTTGCATAATAGTGAAATATGTCACATGACTACAATAAGATTTTCAATAAAACAATATAATATGTCATAATGGAAAGCTACAGTGATGGAGTAATATAAATCTCTAATGAATATTTTCACTTCGAGAGTATCATGCTTCCAAGGGTGGAGTCTAGATCCACATGATGATAAGATTTAAAGACATTATAAAAAAATAGTAGTCGAGGGGTTAACCATTAAAGTAGTTCGGGCTCGTCTGGTCGAAGAGCTATTCATCGTACGTGGGAAGTAAGATCATCAATTAGATGTAAAAAAATGTTTTCTTTAGATATCGAGCTTTTACTTAAAGCAACTTTTAACAGGGTTGGAAAAAGAATCATCTTGAGAAATCTTTGAATTGTCTCGAATAATCTTAACATATAAGATCTGATTATTAATATATATTTATATAAGAATGTTTCATGAGAAATTTATGAGATCTCAATTTGAATGTTAAGGTAATGATTCCAGACAAATTCCATCATCGTGATAAAGAAAAAGCATGTCATTAAGAATGCTAAACCGAGATTACAGAATCTATTTGAGAAGACAACATTGGATTTGTACAATCATATTTACAGTATTGCTAATGAGTCCTGCTCTCTGGAGTCCGTCAGCAAAATCTTGTGGGCCAAGTACAGGACCGCAACTGGACCATAAAGAGGATTTCATTAACAAGAATTACGTAGATTATCAGAATATTATAGAGCCGAGTGATTGGCAATTTGAGTTCTTCTATTCATACAGTGGGCAGGGTCCCACGTTACGGATTACCACCCTCATTTTTATTATACATGTGACCCCCTGAAATTTTAGTAACCCCGGCATTTATAGTCTTTTGATTGCATCTCAGATGGTTCCTAGAAAGAGAATTGCAGGTACTGCTGACCGATAAGTTCGCAGCAGCCGCTAAGAGTTTGATGGTAATATTTTTGTGAAAATTTATCTCCATATGGTCTGCTTTTGGTAAAAATTACTTTCAAATCTAAACATATTTAAATTGCTAAATACTTGTTGCAGAATATGAGACGCCATGTTTCATGAGACTCTGAAACCGTACAAATCTCTGATAACTTCTCAGCAATGAATGTCAAAAGCTTGCAATGCACCCGTCCACAATACCACTAGGTAAGATTGGCATTATGTATGTGGGTTCCAGATTTTATTACCAACCATCGGTTATTTCATTAATAAGCAATTGAGACGGTTCTTGGGTATTTGAAAAGGGCGTTGAATTATGGTACTAAATATACCGCATGAAGAAGTGTGTTTTTGGTGCCTTCGGCATGCTCTTGCCTACTTTTCAAAAGGATATGTATTCAAAACATATGGCGAAATCATTTATATATTACTGATTTATGCTGCCATACAATGTCTTTCTATTTTTGATAAAATACTTTTCACGACATTGGCAATTGATGAGTGTGCCTTTTCCTTGGGACTTAATGCTCCCAAATCCTAAATCAGTTCTGCTACGCATTTAAGCTTTCCTGACTTACAATGTTTTTGTGCACACAATGACTTTGTACTAATCAAGATATACATCAGATCAACCACCATAATCTCATAATTAATTCTTAAAAGAAATCTATATTTCATACTGATTTTGTTTACTTCAATAGATAATTTGTCCAAATGTACAATTTGTTTTGGATGAATTCAGTACAGAACAATTTGTAACAGTAAGAATACATCTAAAGCATTGCACAAACCACATGTAAATCAAATCTCAAGTGGCTCAGTCCAGGTTGTCAATTTGTAAAACACAACTTTGACTATTCATCAGACCGTCCTATTTTTGTTGAGAAAATAACGCTTACAATAAAGTTGTTTTGTGACTCTTTTTACATATAATTTTTCTAAGTACAGATGCCCCATGAGAAAAATTGTCATGGTGGCATTTTCCATTTTAAGTTTCAAATCTTGAAAGAAAGTATACAATTTAGCCCACTACTTTAAATTAACAATACATGTATAAGATGATTAGCTGAGACATTTCCCTGGTTTTCCAGTTCAGCAACCACCCTATTTCTATCACAAACTCCCCCAATTTCAGAGGGCTAATTTCTATGTTACACATTCTCAAATCTCTGTATGAGTCTATCAATCTGCATGAGTTCAATTTTGGGGATTTTATTAAATTGTTTTAGAGTAGAAGTAGAATGAACCAATCAAATTACATGCTGCAAAATTGCGGCTTAAGATCAGTTACAAATACCAGCTCAGAACCTCAATCTTTGATTATCAAAAAACTCAATTATCTCATTGAAGGTATGCAACTCATCTATAGGTCAAGCATTAGCCAAGCTAAATTCTATGTTATCCTATTCAACTGCAAGTCAAAAGCAGGTCATTTTTATCTCAATATCCGTTCTCTTCAGGTTCGATGCCTGTAAAAGGCAGCTCCCAATGATCAGCTTGATCCTCTTCTTCCCCATCCCAGTCACGCCTTTTTTTCTTGCTCTCCCCATGCCTAGATCTTCGAGGAGCCTCATCTTCACTTTCACTGTCATCATCATTAGTTACAGCATAACTGTTTATCCTGAATCCATTGTGCTGTTGATGCCGCGATGGCTCGGTTTCTGATGCTTCACCTGTAGTTCTTGTCTGCTGAGACTTTCCAGTCGCCCTTTGATCCATGCCCAACTGTAATCGATCAGTGCTTGTATTATGCTCATTCCTGCGCCTCTTGTGATCTCTTCGTCCTCTACCACTGTTCCCACCTTGAGGGGGGCGAAATGGCATCCCTGATGGTCTGTTTGAATTCCCAACTACACCAGATCCACCCATAAAGTGAAGCCTTCCAGCTCCTCCCATCATCCCATTTGGACCTGGAGCCATCATTCTTGCACCACCATGAGGGAATATTCCATTAGGTTGGGGAGCTCTACCATGGAAGATCATTCCAGGATTGGAGCCAGCCCCGTACTCAGATCCGCCAAACCTTGGACCTGCATGACTGTAAGGTGGAAAGCCTTGACTGGGACCAGCTGATGCATTAAACATTTCTGGCATGGCAAATCCTTCTGAAGGACCCATCCCAAATCTATCAAAGCCATACCCATCACCAATCATTACAGGATAGAAACCCATGGGATTTGATCCTACCAAACCTCTACCAGCCCTTGCCATTGGGCCATGTGGAGGCCACATCATTCCTCTTCCCCTCCCTCTACCTTGACTTGCACCAAGTGAATGGCTCGAGCTTTCTTCTTCATCACTCTCATCATCATCCTGATCATCATCATTATCTTCAAAAGGAACTATGTTTGGATCTTCATTCCTGTGGATTGCATTCACACCTTGGGCCTTTTCTTCTTCACGTTTGGATTCAACAGCACATGCAATGGCCTGAGAAAAAAGCATATCAGATTGTAAGAACTCAAATGCTAAATCCTTCTCACCACTCTCAGTCTCAATATTTCTCTGGAAACTGAATCAAGAAAAAAATGGAATCAACAAAGATTTATAACCGTCTAATTCCCACCATCACCAGTTCTCAAAACATCATGAGACTACCATACTAGAACACATTCTATTCAAAGGACCTCTAAATGAATTAATCTCGCTAAAATATAAGACGCCAGCACATTACAGTCTAGCTAAATGATGTCAAGACTATATGAAACAAAACAATTATTTCTTTTTCTCCCTATCAAAAGAAATAAAAAAACTGAAACATACCATGAGCTCACTATCTGGCTCCAGATAAAGCAAAGAGGCTAATTGCTCCCCTATGGAAGGCTCTAATTCTTGACAATCACGACTAATCTGCATGGCAAAAACTTCTAACATTAGGTGTAATGGCCCATAATAGCAACCTTATGGAACTAGAGAAAAGCATGGAATGATCTCAAGCTCCAACTTATTGACAAATCAATTCCTGTTGATAAAAGTATACACATTCAGTAGTTTATTTAGTGCTAGATTAACTCTAACCATTAAAAATTTCTAATGAGATCGCCAAAACAAAACAATCCTTAAAACATATGGCTACTCAAGAAAAATAACACCTTGTAAGCAATATCTGTAAAAGGAACATTAACCTGTCAGATATATTACTACATTTGCTAGCATACTTTTATCTAGTTCTTAACAAACACCTTTGAACCATGCATTTAAGAATGCTAATCACTATCTTAATGATACAATTGTACATAGATTTATATAGTCAGAGGGATGGAATCAAGTGTGATAGCTTACTGTCGTTAAGCTCAAGAGAGGTGGAGTACTATAAAGTATAGACACTTGTTCAAACAATTAAAAACTAAACGTAACTTCATGAAATGTTTGAGCTGGTGATAGTGAAATGTCTATAATGGCAAGTCTTGTAGATAGTTATACTGTATGATACATCCTAAATATTATGTGTGGTGTAGGTAAGGGAGAAACAGTAACTAGTACCAACACCTTCGTCAATTATTGTTGATATGATATGCCCCAGCAAATATTTGGCACACTTTTGAGAGTTTGTATTTTGTGAGCTATTTTTGTGTTATATGGAATATAATTTATCAGCTGCTTTTGAAAAATTTACCAAATTGCAGATTTTAGTATTTGTAAGATATCAAAAGAGGATTGAAATCAGAAAAAAGACATAACAAATATAAGAATATGAATGATGTTGTGAAACATTTTCTGTACTGGAGACACAAATGTATGCAACTGTCAACTTGCATCCTATGTTGGACAAGAGGCCCAAGAAATATCTAAGGCTTAAGCAGCTTATTTCTATTTTATAACTATAGGCAATAGCATATTGCAGTTTCCTGTCAGAATTCATAGATTCTTTGAACACGAGCTCTGATTTTGAAATAAAAATACAGAATCTCCTTGTCAATTTCACAAACCATTGAAATACGGGAGGCAAATGCCTGAAAACAAGCTTTCCAAATAAAATTTATGCCCAAATCTCCTCCTAGAGAATCTACTCGACTAGCTTTCAGATATTGATGCACTATTTGACCAATTGAATCTTCTCATCAGCTAAACCACTTTATAATATATGTAAAACTCTACAAAGATTCAGATATAGCCATCAATTGTCACTGCCAGTGCTCCCCATGGACGCATCCCCTGCCCTTGTAACCCCATCCCCATCCCCGAAATGTTTCAGGGACTCGGGCACTCCTAGGAAACCCTTACACTGGCAGCGACTCAGACTCGAGCTCTGATTTTGATAGACCTACCAGTTGCATCTGCTGATTAGGGACAGCCATATATTTTTGTTGTTTTTGTCATTTTTATAGTTGAAACTTGGAGCCTTTGAGCATTTTGTTATAATTCTTATATAATATGTATGCACATTGACAATGAAAGCATTTGAATTTTGTTAATTTGTTGGTCAATTCTCATGTGAAAAGCAAGGACCACCCAGTGCTAGTTATCAATTATAAGTCAATTGCAGACAATGTGCTTTACCTGTCTGAGCACGGTCTAATCTGCAAATTCATGGACCTTCATATTTCTCTCCAATTTTTGGAGACTTGGGCTCGCAAGAATTGGAACCCTTAAGTTGTTATGGAGATCATCTTGGCTGTGAATGGGTATTTTATGGAGGTGTTTCCCAAAATGGTGGATCGTAATAGGGTTTTTGAAGGAGGGCCTTATTGTCATAATTAGGCAAGTCTCTTCATCAAACCATGGCACGTAGGTTTTGACCCAATAGAGGAGCTTCCTTCTAAGATCCCTACTTGGATACATCTCCCCAGGCTTCCTATGGAACTTTGGAGAAAAGGCATCCTTCAATCAATTGCTGCTATAGTTGGCAAACCCTTGGGTCCATTTTGTCAAACCCTGGATAGAAAGGCAGCCACTTTTGCCCATATTTGTGTTGAGATAAATTTAAATAATCCTGTTCTAGATTCTTTGGAATTCAGATTAGGGAATATGAGCTGAATCCAACAGATTGATCATGAAGCTCTTCCCTTTCACTGTCAAGCATTCCATTAATATGGACACCTTCAAAGGAATTGTCCAAAGATGGGGTCTGAGCCCCTTCATCCTCCCTCTGATTCACAGCCATTCAATCCAAAGGCAAAAGATAAGACTCCAATCCACCCAAAACAAACAGATGCTGATCGGTGTGAAATCCCATTTAAAGGGGAGGTTG
>VDFB02210884.1:0-11077 GCA_007258455.2 Sequoia sempervirens | reverse complement strand
ACCATCTATTTGAGATGAGAAAAAGAAACAAGTTTAATCTCATTTCAAGTTTCAAGTTCAAGTTCAACATTTACTAATAAATTAGAATATAAAAAGATAAAAATCATGCCCTTATATATATTTTTACCTAGAATTAATTTTGCCCTACTTTCTTTGCACATTTGACGTGCAAAGAAGTCTCCTTGTGCCTTAGTGAAGGCATCTATCTCCTGCACCACTTGTGTAGTAACAGCAGGCAACATCTGCTCTATCGTCGTGTAGAGCCCACTAAGAATTTCTCTATCTACACGGAGATCACGGCGGAAGTGGAAGGTCGGATTTAGGAAACATGCGGCTGCATGGATGGGCCTATGGAGTTGGTTTTGCCATCTCCTATCAATGATCTCCCAAATGGGACGATACTTATCATCAACTCCACCATAGACTGATCTAATGGCCTCTTTGGCCCTATCCATGCCCTCATATATGTAGCCCATTGCGGGCTTCTCCCCATCTACAACTCGTAGGAGAACTAGCAAGGGCTCAATAAACTGCAAAGTGCAAACATGTTTCACAAATAAGTGTGACTGTGAACGAAAATGAAATAAAAGTAAGATATGATTAAAAATTAAAACATAATAAAGAATTAAATGTTACCTTCACAATCTCATCTGCTGGTGTCCAAAACCCTGCCTCATCAAATATGCAATCAGCCACAGCAATCCCTGCAGTGCTTGTAGAAAAGGATGAGGAAGACCACTCCTCACCAGCAAACATGCGCCTCAAAGGTGCCCTTGACCGAATCAAGGATTGCAACATGATAAAATTTGATGCAAACCGAGTGATGCCAGGACGAGACAACTCCCTCAACCCCGTGTATTGCCTCATAAGGTTAAGCACCCATACATGATTGTAAACAAATTTGCAAATATTTCTTGCTGATTCTATAAATGTTTTTATCCATGGGAGCTTGCCAAGATCCTCCATCATGAGGTCAATGTAATGGGTGGCACATGGAGTCCAAAATATAGTTGGGTGCCTCTCCATCAATAATCTACCAGCAGTAACATAATTTGCTGCATTATCTGTCACCACTTGCACTACATTTTCTTCCCCCACATCGGCTATCACCTCCTCTATAGCCTCACATAGGTATGTGGCATTTTTGAATTGGGCGGAAGCATCAATGGACTTTATGAAGACAGTGTCACCTAAAAAAATAAGCAAAACCAAATTACCAATTATTCAATAAATTAAAAACATAAATCAGCCTTATTAAATTATTAATCACTAAATCAAATTCAAATATCAATGTATTAAGGTAAGTACAATTACCTCCAGAGGAAACTAGAAAGTTCAACAGCGTCCTATTTCTCCTATCGGTACAACCATCAGTCATGATGGTGCAACCAATCCTCCTCCATTGCACACGCTGCTCCTCTAATTGTGCTTTCACATCCGCCACCTTTTGAGTCAAAAGTGGGCCCTTTAATTCATCTTCGCTGGGGGCTTTGAACCCCGCCCCACATATGGTTATTGCATCAACCATGGTTTGCCAAAAAGGAGACCTAAAACATGTCATAAAATGAAAAGATTTAAGTTTTTAACTTTAAATTTGAATTCGATAGTGAGATACATCTAAATTCTAAAACAATAAAATTTAAATATAAATTTTAAAACAATTAAACGAAAAAAGAATTACCTGGCTACATGGAAGGGAATGGTGCAGTAGTACCAAAATTCTGCAATTGTTTTTTTTGCTGCATCATGTGCATCCTTGTTCCAACCCATGCTCTCAAGCGACGGTTGGGAACCAGGAGTAGTGCGTGGTACAAAATATGAGTCCACCTTAGATTTACGAACTCTAGGGCCAATGCTAATACTGCCACTACCACTAGCAGTAGCAGCGCCACCAGCACTAGGAGTACGCATAGGAATAGATGGTGCAGAAGCAGAAGCACTAGCACAAGCACTAGCACTAGGACGGTATGGAGGCATGGAAGAAGCACCTCCAACAGCACCAAGTCCCTGTCCAACTCCAACACCCGCCAACTCCTCCCTCTGTCTCTTTCTAACTTCCTTTTGCATTTCAAAATTTTCTAATTGCACCTGCACTTCACGAACAGCCTCAATAGGTGCTAGGGTGCAGCCCACTGCATCATGGATGGGTATGCGTGCAATGTGGTATTTCAATCTATTTATGCCTCCATGATATATTGTTTTGTAGTATTTACATTTTGTTTCTCCTCTTTTCATTCCGGGAAAATTTTCACAATGTTTCCAAGCAAGGTCTTTTCTGACTGGGGTTTGAGACATTGTGAAAATAATAATATGGTTTGATTTGCAAATGAATGTGGCTGCAATAACAAGTAGGGTTTGTAAAATTATTTAAGTTGCAAGTAGAGTTTGTAAAAAAAAATGCAAACTATAAAAAACAATGATTTTACAAATTACAATGAATTATTTGTTAAAAAAACACAAAAAAAACCGTTAAAATCAGACTTACCTCTTAGATTTGGCTTGGAATGCAATGCAAACTCCTCCTAATCACTAGCAATGAGCTTTCAATGCACCTCCTTAGCAGTATGAAGCTTCCCAAATGATATATGACCTTGTATTTGTTTTAAACAATTTGCTGGTTGCTCTCTCTTCTCCTATTTTTCTTCACAACTCTCTCTTCTCCTTCTATTTTGCCAAAAGAGTGAAATGTGGTTGCTTTTAGGGTTGGAGAGAACATATAAAAAAAAAAAAAAAACTAACTTTAAACTTTTAACCTGCTGGCGTAACAACTAGCACCTCTGGAGTAAGAGTTGGTACTGACAGCTATGCACACTACGCAATGAGTGCTCTTCAAATTAGGAGGGGAAGCTCCCTCGTTGTGCTTGACAAAAGTACTTGCAAAGGAAATAAACTAAACTAAATCCTGTCTTTTTGCTTCAGCTGTAGAGGTACAAGGCTTTCTCGAAAACTATATACGTTGCAGCTGAGTTTTCTCTGGTTTTGCAGATCTACTGACTACAACTAAACTTAATAACTTAAATTCTATCCAGTTCCCTCAAGAAAACAAAGCATGAGGAAACGGAGCAAGGTTTTGACTATCAGACGATAAACTAGTTCAGATTCTCTACTTGAAGGCAAGGTGGCGAAACTATTATCTCAATCTAAATAAGTTTATTAGGCACAAACAGATTTAAGAATTTACCATGACAATCTTATGAAACCCTATGTGGCATAACACTTGATTATAATAGTAAAGACTTCACAAAACAGATTTATCATCACAATCTTTATGAAACCCTATGTGGCATAACACTTGATCATAACGGTAAAAGTTCACAAAACAGATTTATCATCACAATTGCATGAAACCCTATGTGGCATAACAATTGATCGTAATGATAAAGATGCACAAAACAAATTTATCTAAACTATGGAAAGAATTCACTATCACAATCGCATGAAACCCTATGTGGCATAACAATTAATTGCAATAGTAAAGACACATGAACAAATACCAAAAGAGCAATATTGAGGGCAAGGTAGGCGTAGCATATATTTCTCTCTCAAGCAAAAGTTATTTACAAATGAGCAAAAGCTCTTATTTATATACATCAAGGCAACCCAAACGCCTTTGAGTCATCTTACGCCTTGCAATGCAATGCAAGATTCAATCGCCAAACCCTAATGAAGTAACCATACGCTATTCCGAAAGCTACTCATCGGGCTTAACCGAACATCTTAATCTAAAATGGACAATGCAAGCATGCAAGTCCTTATTGGAAAGCTTGTTAACTGAAGACTACCATCGCTTAACGTGAAAACCCTAAATAAAACTCCGGCGGTGTAAAGTCAGATCTCATAATAGATATGCATGATGATACATCGAAGAATTTGAAAGGGTGCGCTTCGGGTTAACTCCCCGCGGGCGTAATGTCTATCCCGAGGTGAGAACTGGTTCACTAGTCAATTCGAAAGCAACCAACTCTCAACTAGATTGTTAACCGTATCACTATCCGAGCTATGAGACTCGGCTAAAGAATGCTATGTCTGGCAAGATATCCTCACCAACCGCGGATCCGGAGGACCGGGTTCGGCGACTCTACCTCTTGTTGCCTACTAACAATGCCGACATACATGATCAGAAGTTGAGTAACCTTACAGCCAACGGTCTCCCCACTGAAAATGGTATGAATGAGTGCCTGAAGCTCTGACTGAACATTGGTAAGCTCAACATAGGCACCACCCTCGATCTGATAATGGCACGGCAAGCGAGATACTAGTCCTCACAAACCGGAGTGCACTAGTGACGTGCTCTCTACTCTCAGCCAACTCTGATGCTAAAGTGTCTTCTATCTTTACCTTGAAAACCAACTGTGTTTTCCAAGAGTAGATAGCTTCTCTGTCCTCTGCATCTGTGACTGCATCATAAGCCACACTCAGGTGAGCAATCATAATCTCATCCCTAGGTTTGATAATTGCCATATCTCGTTCCTCATCTTGGAGACAAATACGGAGCTCTCGTGCATTGTACCGCAACTGATATAACTCTGTGAGCATAGTACGGCCTCTAGCAACAAACTCTTCCTCCCACTCATCCAAATGCTTGCATATGCAACTAAGTGATTAAGTTGACTTTGCTCTGCTGGAGGCTCAAGCATCGGTAGGAGTGTGTTAATGGCATCTGGTCTATGTACAAGGCTAGAAATATACTGACGAAGCTGTATGATTTCAGCCTTGAGGGCTGCCTTATCTTCTCCGTCCTTCAGTATTCTATCCCTAGCACTGTCTGTAGCAACCTATAGGAGATCAACCTGAGTCTGGCGTGTGCTACGACCAAGGTTAACTGTGATAACCTCAAAGTCCTGAGATTCCAACTCAGCCAAGCTCTTCCCCTGTGGAGGTACAGAAGTCTCGATTATGATCTCCATGTCAGTGTTCCTCTCTACGTGAACCATGTTCTTAACTCTCTTGTCTGGCGCATCCTGGTAAATGTCGTCAAAATCAGAATGATTGAGAACATAGGATGGCTGCCTCCTCTTCCTTCCAAGTTGAGCTTCGATCCAAGATTGATCTCGGCTAATACTACTAGAAGGGTCTGTACTAGCAACAGGAGGTTGTGATGAAAGTGAACGCGTAGAAGACCCACTGCGAGGTGGAGAGTCTAAATCCAATTCAATGTGAATTGGGACTGGTGATGGCTCTGAAATTGGTGTAGGAACTTGAGGCTGAACCTCAGGTACTGACGGACTCTGAACTGATCTCTGAACTGGCTCTGTAACCGGGTGTCTGTCAGGCTCTGTGTGTGTAACAGTGGCAAGCGCCTTGCCCTTTGAATTGTTTGGCGCTTGACCTTTCTTAGGAGGATTACTCCTCTTCTTTTGTTTAGGTTTTGACGAGGAAGGTAACGAAGGATTCACCACTACTGGTGGCTCTGCTCTAGGAACACTTACCCTCCTTGTCTTCTTGCTGTCGAGGTAAAGTATACTATTCTGAATAACTCTACTTGAACTCTCCTTGACCGCTATGTATTCCTTTGGCGCACTAATCAATCATTGCAACGGGTTGTGTATCAATCCCCGCTTCTTCAAAATTTGAGGAAGAATCTTCCCTCTATCATCTCAGATAAACTCTCCCACATCCTCTCGGCAAGAAAAATGAACTGGTGGAGAGAGAAGCGCTATAACTTACGCCTCGCTAACTCAAATCATCTCAGTAATTTGCCCAAGCATCCTCCATGGTTGCCCGGTGATATGTACCTCCAGCAAGGCGAGCTGTATAATGACCTAAAAGATCATAGGCACGTGCTTCAACAAGATACTTAAGATGATATTTCTCAAGCTCTTGCCCTGCAATCTTGGCATCAATTGCCGACTTGCACCAATACATTCCAAATTGAAAAGGAAAGTTGAGAGATGGTCTGTGCCTGCGGCGTAGAAGACGATGAACATCATGCATCTATCTTAGGAACTCCTGAAAGACTGTCTTATCCGAAGGATAACGTGGAAGAATAGCTAGATTTCCTGTAAAGCCGTATACTCGGATGTAGGTGTATGTCGGGAACTGAATAAACCAATCTGCTCATCCATCCATCGCTGCCCTAGCAACTGCCGAGATACGAATGTGCAACTCCCGGTCCAAATTCCTCACTGTATAAGTCAAGAAAGCCTTGTGAACACGCTTGAAATGACGTTCAGCTTTGGTGAACTCAAGCTGATCATAATACTGGTAAACTTTTTGAACTCTGAGAATGCCCATGGTGTTTAGCCCTCGGAACTGACCCTGATAAGCGATCAAGTACACGAGATACAAACACATATGAAACTCATGAGCAACCATGAAACCGGTGATTTGCCTGTGGAGAATATCGCTGATGAAGGATGCCCAGCCATAATGCTCCTACCCAGAAATGATGCGACCAATAATGTAATACATCCAAGGCTGGAAAACATTTGCATGTGCTTGACCTGAGACACGACTCAGGAGTGTGATTAGAATCGCGTACTCATCCTTGTATTCACCACGACCCACATTGTTTGGCAATCTGTTCTTTGCTTGTTTTAACCATCTTTCTGCCATCTTCTTCTAACATTTGTCCACATCAGCATCAAATGCCTGCGCACACTGCTCCATAGAAACAACTAGGCTGTTCTGGTGTTGAGGAATGCCAAAACTCCTTTCAATGTCCAAAGGTTTAAGACTGCAAATGACCCGTCCGTCAACTGACACTATCTCACGAGTAGTAGAATTGTAATGCTTAATACAAGACATCACGAATTCAATACAATGAACGGAGATAGGTATGGAAGCGGCCTCTAATAAGCCAGACTACTCAATATTTTGAATAATTGAACTTCTGATCTTGACAGGATCTAGCACTGCCTCTGGCAATACTTTGTGAAGGTCTGTCTCAACCAACCTGAGAAAATCATGAGTAAGGACGGTTTTGGTCCTGTATTCGAGCTGAGTGAACTGCATTCTGAAAACATAGCCTGTTGACTGTGAACTTGACTATGTTCTGATAAGATTTCTAGAAGCTAAAAATAGCCTGCGAGAGTTAAAAATAGCTTTTCGAATAATTATTTTCAGCGAAAAATCTGAAATATGGGTTTTGTCCAGAAAAGGATTCTACGACAACCCAGAACGTCAGATTTGCGAAAATTCAACTTCTACTCGATCGTACAAAGACTTTTCACTTGAGAAAATTAGTAACTCAAGAACGAACGATCTGAAGTTAAAAATTCGTGAAAAATCAAACGCACAATTTCAACTCGAGGTAATTATATAGAAATGATCCAGATGTTGAGACTTGTAGAATTCGCCAATTTCAGGAACATGCAAATTGTATTTTGTGAGAAATCTAAGATTTGAAGGATGAAAAAGACGTTTTTATATGCTTCTTCTTTAATGAAAATCGCCTTAGATTTCTTCAAATTGCTAACAATTGTGAACTTTGATCCTACAAAAAGATATGTTACGTAAAATTGCCTCTGGAAATTGATGAAGATTTTGCCTTTGATCTGGAAGAATTCACCTTTGTTTGAAAACCACGAATTTTCCTCTTGAAATTTGCGCCTTTGTTCTGGAGAAATTCGAATTTGTTTTGAAGAAATACGAATTTATCTTGAATTTGAGAATTCGCCTTTAACCTTTGAAGGAATTTGCGAATTGATATTGAAAACGCCTTTGAGAATTAAGGAATTTGCGAATTGATTTGAAGTTATGAATTGCGAATTCCTTTGAAGTTATGAATTGCTTTGAAGATGCGCGCCCCTATCTCTTCTTGAAGAAATACGAATTGCTTTGAATTTGCTTTGAAAATTAACAAAATTCGATTTCCCTTTGAAGATATGAATTTGCTTTTGAAAAACACGAATTTCTCTTAAGATTGAATTTGCTCTTAATGAAATCGAATTTCCTTGAAAGCTCTGTGAATAATAATGAAGGCGCCATACTTTAAATAAGAAGAAATTCGCACCAATTGGTAACTGCAAGAATTCAAAACCCTGACAAGAATAGAAGACCTCTGATTGGTTGCCTTTCAGTTGAACTGCCACTGACTGGAAGTTCGAATTTAAATAAATAATAAAATATTTATTATCATGCAATTAGCAAAGTTACCAAAAATAGAAAATTCTTTCATTTTAATGCTAAAATTGCAAAATAAATATTTAATATTTTGAACTCGACAATTGAATGAAGCTTTAGGATTCACCGTTAGACTTTACCGACCCGAAAAGTCATCTCTTGAGCTCATAGAGGCCCATTTGCTCAAGTTATACCACTTTTTATTAACTTTCTACTTAATAGCTGACTGCAAAGTTACGACTGGTCAACTTCGCCACTGAATTCTCAGTGACTGGGTGATGCTGAGACTGAACTGAGATATTCATCGGAAAGCCTGTTGAACAAGGAAGAAATGTCCATTGAGACACTACTGCAAAATCCATCATTTAACACCTTGGAAAATTAGGCCCCCCTGATTAAATTGTTTTACTAACCTGTAATTTGGGTGTCATTTCCTCAAAACTACCATCCGACATCTTCAGTTCCACCGGGTCACGTGAATCTGCAGAACCCTGCTGACAGGAAACGAAGCTCACTGCATGACTGGGGACATTCTGCATCCAACGGATATACATACGACATCTGGAAGCTGTGTTAAGGGCCTCAAAAGTAAAAGCGCCCCTGGCTCTTAGTTGCACTGATGTCATTTTGACGAAAATTGAACTTTCACCCAAGTACCCTACTTTGATCTCTAATATCAGGAGCTGGGATGACCCGATTCAGGCACTATCTGTTTTAACGGACAGCCAGAAGGGCCCACAAGAGAAGTCTCTGGAGATGACGAAGCAAGAAAACTGCTTCTAAGAGCTCAAAAACTCTAGTGCGTATTTTATTAAAATTATCAGCCTCCCGTGACTTGGGCCATTTTCCTGATGTCTCACTTCAAGATCTCACTAAAGATCTTCGACGTATTTAAGAGTTTGCCAAACTGGCTACCGACGGGCTAGGCTTCAAGGGATGAAATGATTACGCCAAAAGCCGCGGAAGACCTCAACGCGAAACGACTTAATTTGATAGGCCCAGGCTAGGCTCTGGATCAGAAATACACCAAAATTTCCGCTGGTCCGCCTGCGGAATTACGTTATTTGGTAGAACCTCCGCTTTATACGATCACCTCGGAACGCCGGATCGGCACGGGATGATACCACGGAGCGAAGCGATTAGAACCTATGTCGACACGGAAATCTTTACAGCGGTCTGGCACCCCTTTAACCAGCTCGAAGCTGTACTTGCACTGGGAATAAACGGAGAAGCTCAAAAACATGAAAACTCCATTTATAAGCTGATCTTTGGATGACTGCCACCGAAGTTCTGAAACTCGGATGACTGCGTTTGATATCTCATCAGATAAGCAGGCTAGCTGTGAACAGATTGACTGTATCTGCCATCGAAAATGCCAAGATTTGCCTCACTTTAAGATGGGGCGCCTCGCTAGAGCTATGCTTTGGTTCGAAAAGCAATGCACTCTCATATCCGGAACTTTGGGGATTTCAACTTCTGTCGCTGTTTGCTAGAGCTGTGGGTCTCGGAAAGCTTCGCTGGATAGCTCATCGGATAGCCAGACTAATTATGAAGAGATTGACTGGATGCTTGAATACTTTCCTCAAAATCTTGACCTTCAAAAAGTTGGGCGCCCCTGGGCTATAGTTGCGCTTTCCTGCTTTTCTCTGAGAGATCTTCATAAATTAAGCATTAAAAACTCCGTTTCGATCACTAAAATGACCGTGTGCAACGTGAAATGCCGTCGTGAGATGTTCCTCCATCATGAAAAGCTCCATTCTAAGTTCTAAGTCTCTGCTTCAGGGTCTGATCAATAAAACTGACTTTGACTGACAAAATATTGACAAAAACTCCATGCTTGTATTGCCCAAAAACTATACTTGACATCATTTTAGCAAAGTTAAGACTAATCTATGCAAAACGCCTTGATGAAGCAAAAAATTTGGTTTGGGTACAACATTAACTTTATGTTTTTTAAGTGCCTCTTAAGTTTGTTGCCGCGGCCGGGTCCCAGGCTAAGGACTCGCCCAGACTCGGCGAGTTCGACGAGTCCGGCTCTGCACTCGGCGGGTCCGAGTCCCGGGCTCCCCAGACTCGGCCAGACTAGCTCGGCCCGAGACTCGCCGAGTCTGGGCGAGTCTAGGCGAGTCTCGTTACAATGGCCTATATTCTACACCCTGCACCATTCTGATATTGTTATACGGATCAAAATCATGCCTGTTGGTGTGGTATGAGAAGTGGAAAACTGTAGCTCATCCTCAGCTTCTTTCGCTGCCTGCAAGGAGGGACAAACCTCATCTGAATTCCCTATGATGATCGGGAAGTCCAATCCTCCTTTCTTCTTTTTTTGAATTCTATCATAGGCAATGATCTACCTAGATATCTCTATCATCACCATTCTATCTATGGGGTACCGTTGTGACCTATTTCACACATCGCCCCATTGCAAATAGGGACCCTCAGTGGTTTGCTCGTAGGGTTTAGCTTTGAGTGGCAATTTCATAAGCTCTGTTGCTCTGGGAATTTCATGTCAAAGTCTCGAGTCATCACCCAAACCAAGTTGAGAATTTGAGCCTGAAATTGAACACAAACGTCATAGAAGTGCTTAGAAGACCCAGTAGACGAGGATCGCCTGGGCTTTCGCTCAATTCTGACACTTCCTATTTTTTAGGGATTCTGCTTTTTTGCTTTTTGCTTTTTTCGTTTTTGGCATTTCTGGACCAAATCTGGAATTTACTATTTTTCCAAAGTTGTTTTTCATTTTTTTCTACTTCTAGTAAGTTTTTATTTTTAGAAAGTGTTAGGTCTCACTGGCAATGGAGTCAAAAGTTTCCACTTTTAGAATTGAAAAGCAAGCAAAAGTCAAGCAAAAATCTTAAAAAATCGGAAAAATCATGAGAAAAGCAAGGAAAAGCGCATGCAAAAATCTGGAAAACCAATTGAAAATCGCACCTTCAAGGAAGAAAAATCAACGAAAAATCAAGTAAAAAGCAAGGAGATTATGGTGAAATTCGCCTAAGTTTGAAGAGGTACA
>VDFB02210882.1:0-11664 GCA_007258455.2 Sequoia sempervirens | reverse complement strand
TATCAGTGTTCACCTTGTCTTATGCTTACTCTTATTGTTTTGATTACTAATTCATATGGTCTCAAGTTTTAAATTTTTAAAATACCGATTCACCCCCCTCCCCTCTTAGTATTTTTTGTGTGCTCTTCAATAAATTCTTCCACGACCTTATATTCTTCATTCGATATATTCTCTTCTAGGATGTTATTGGCTTGTGGATCTTTGGTGCATTTGACAATAATGGAATTCTTCCAATCTGCAGAGATAGATTGTGATAGAGCATAGATGGGGTCTTTGTGATAGGGAATTTGCTACAACATTGTTTTTCCTCATGTATTCAATATCAAAATCATAAGCTTGTATTTTACTCACCCATTTTTGTTGCCTATCATTTAGATCCTTTTGGTTAAGGAAGAATCTTAGACTATTATGACTAGTTTTTACAATGAATCTCACATAGACTAGGTATTGCCTAAATTTAGCAAAGGTACACTTGATTACTAGCATGTCCTTGTCATAAATGAAATAGCTAATTTTTTGGTTTCTTTTAGGTTTCTACTTTCAAAGGTGATATGATGTTTATTTGGCATTAATATGACTCCAATTCCTTTGCTAGAAGCATCACATTCTAACTCAAATGGTAATGAAAAGTCTGTGATTGCTAGAATGGGACACGAGCTCATTACTTCCTTAAGTTTCTCAAAAAGATTATTGTGCCTTTTCATTTTAAGTGAGTGCACCATTCTTGGTTAAGTCGGTCAATGGGCCATCAACTTTGAGAAATCCTTGACGAATCTTCGGTAGTAGTTGTAAAGTCCCAAGAATCCTCTTAGGTGTGTTAAAGTTCTTGGTTTTGGCCAACTCCTTATGGCTTCAATCTTCTCTTCATCAACACTTACACCTTGAGCACTTATTTTGTGTCCTAAGTAGTTTGGAAAATAAGCATTGTTGTTCAAGTATATCCAATACTTCGTCTATATGTCTTAAGTGTGTCTCCCAAGTTCTATGATAGATTAAAATATCATCAAAGAAAACTAAGAGGAATTTCCTTAGTTGTTTCTAAAGTGTTAGGGTAAAACACAAAACTATGACACACACTTTCAACCAAAATAAAGTAATCCGACCCAGTTAATTTGGTGAACCATTCAGCAAATGGGGTTTTACCGGCAGAATCCATGGGGAAGTGACATGGTGCCTCGTGTCTCTACTTTTTAGGGCATGTTACTTTTGGCCAAAACCTTCTTAGCCAAAAATGTGTGGAATCAAAATATCAAAAGGCTTGGGGCCGACCATTTTGAATGCTCGGGTGAAAGGGTTGAGGGCGAGAGCTTGTCGGCTGAGGTCAACACCAACAACAACCATATATACCTAGGTTCCGTTTGGGGTCATTTGTTGGATTTTTTTATTCGCGTTCTATGTGTTCTATCTCATTTGGGAGATTTATTCGATGTATTTTGGGTTATGGTTTCATTGAAATGTGAAAAGAAATTTTTCTAATCAATTTTATTGGCGGAAAGATATGAAAGTTTGTGTTGTTTGTGATAATGATGAAGGAAATATATAGATTTGGTTGTGATGTTTGGAACATTAGTAGATTTCGATGTTTAAACAGTTTTCTCTAGTGTTTTAATAATTTGGGGTTTTGTGAGAAAAGTGACCTCATTTTCAAATTCATCCATACTATATATATTTGGGAGGGTATTTGATATTAGCCAACATATCTTGTGGATTCTTCTTACTTTTTCTCCAACCAAACTTGAATGCTGCCCAAACCCATACTAATCAATTGACTTAATGAAGGAAAACGCCTGCTCACCTCACCTCCTTTTCTTGACTTGCAAGCTACACAAAAATAACAACACAAATCTTCCTAAACCCTATGTTACACTGATCGAAACAACCCAACAATAATCCTGCTGCTTTGCTCAATAAAGATATCTACCGTAAGTTCTGGTTAACGTACTATTTAGGTGGGGACAGTTGACTATACTACATGAATATGAAGAGCACCCCCTTCGGCCATTGTTATAATTTTTTCTTTCTATCTAGAAAGTAGAATGATCATACACATTAATTGAATTCACAACGTGAAATCATAGTTGTCCAATGTCAAAATGCATGGATCATTCCAGTCAATGTCGCAGTTGATAAGACATATTTCACTATTTTTTATACTGAAATTGACTTATGTTGAAGTTGACTAATAACAAATAATTAAAGGTCATTAATAGTATATATATATATATATATTGGCTAATATCAAATACCTCCATGCCACACAATATTCTCTTTACTAACAACAAAAATATTAAATAAAACCACACACCAATGTCACTAGAGCCAAGTAGCTTCAAATTTTGATTTTAGTCAAAATAAACAATAGATTTGAAGTGGTATGTTGAATAATTATAACCCGCTTCAAAATCTTATTCAAACTTACAACAATCAATAAGGTCAGTCACAAAGCACACAAAAACACCACTTCCATGAGATTTACTTAATGGAAAAAATCTCATGGAAAAAGACAATATACTTAACATGGGAGAAGTGAGGGACTGCTTCAACTGATCCAAACATTATCATACTTAGATTTAACCATGTTAGTCCTCTTCAGACTAGTTTTAACCTGTAATTCAAAATCAATAGAGCTCTAACATTCTATACATAGATTACTTAAAAATAAACATCCCAATACAGATATGCAGAATTTACAGAAGGTGTTTGAGTGTATATTGAGTAATCATAACCACTTCAAATCTTGGTCAAACTCAGCAACAAAGCACACAAAAATACTATTTTCATGAGATTTTAGTCAAACACACAACGTGACCAATAAGCCCTCGAATACTCTGAGAAGAGGAGTCATCAGAGAGAAGGCAAGTGCAAACAATGAAATTGGTTTCCAACCTATTGTTTTATCTGTTTACGCTTTAGAATAGATTTGTTTTATTTTCTGAAATATTTGGGCTTCAGAACATACCAATTTTACTCATTGGCTATGCTTTGGACTATCACCACTATTAAGTATGAGTTGATGATCAAAGAGATTCCCTATTAGTGTGAAATCCAAACCACTTATCATTTCTTGCAACAGAAAAATTCAAAAACATGCAACTAGAAACTGTCAAGAGCAAAGTGCCAATCCTTGAAAATCCTAATAACCATCAGAAATGACCCAGACATGAACATATAGCATGATCTAATTAAGAATGAAAAGAGATTAAAGATGAAAGTGAAATAAAATGTTTATACTTCATTGTATATACACATCTTGTTAGAGCACAACGTATAAACTATATTGACTATAAGACTGAATAGGCTAGAAATTAATCTCAACAAATCAACAGAAGTAAGACTTCTCCATCAACAGTTGCAAATGCTAAAAACTCTTTCCCATAACAGTGGTTATGAAACAATGTTCTGAAATAGAACCTACAAACTATCACAGGCAATGCAGTCATTGTAAGTCAAAAGAAAGAACAAATGAGACAATGCATTCTAGCTCCCAATTTCAAAGACAACCAATCTCCTGTGTAGAGGTGCTAGTTCAATCAAATCACACAATTTCAATCATTCATCCCCTAATCTAATTAGTCTCAACTGCTCATAAACAAGGAAACCATTTCTAAAAATAACAAATCTTTGCTTTGCCATAAAGCTATCTATGAATTCCTGTAAAAAATCCATGTATAGCCTCTACATGGTTTTATTTGTTCTAGTTCCCTAAATAAACTAAACAATGCATCTTACTAAACTCAAACAATTTCCACCTTTATTTGTGTCATATATCTTATCTTTATATCATGAAGAATTACTCTTTATTTGCTTGTCTATGTCTCTAATATCCTTTATTTGAATGTATACTAGCTCCAATATCCTTCGCTCTTTTTTGCATGGATATCAAGTTCATATTTAATTCTTATTTTGGCACTAATTGTGAGATGTGTGGGGCTCATTATAATTCTTCCCTACCTGAATTGAGACCATTGTAAATAGTTAAGGTAGATCTTTTGATTGCACCAAATATTCTATAAGCATCCAGCTCCTTAGCCTTTATCTCTATCTTGAGGTTATCTATCTTCAAGACAAAAACCCGATTGGCTCATAGCTGAAATGATATATCATTCATCTACTCATCAAATTACATTGAAAAACATGATAGCATTTGTTGGCTTGTCAATTTCCACTGTAAAACCACTTCTTTTATATTTTCAAACAAATGGATGATAGAATCTGTCAGTCCATTAGATTTATTCGTATGATCACATTAAACTCTTGGCCTCATTTACATTTCCCAAATTAGTTTCCTTATCTTCATGATGAGAGGCCTTTGTTCTCTAAAAATCACTATTACTTGATGGTTACGACAATTCCACTTGGTCTTTCATTGCATTTATCCCAACCATTAGTACTTCTTTCAAAGCATCAACTTGAGAATTTGAACCTACAAAATGTGGCATACCAGTTTCTCATGAGCCTACATAGCCTACAGTTGAACCTGCAAAATGTGGCATACCAGTTTCTTATAAACTATATTGACTATAAGACTGAATAGGCTGGAAATTAATCTCAACAAATCAACAGAAGTAAGACTTCTCCATCAACGTTGCACATCAATTCTATCAATGTGAATTCCTGTGTCTTATCAATTTCTAGCATACACAATTCAACTTACTATCAAGAATTTATTATCCCACAAAAGAAAGTGTCTATCTGGCATTTTTCCACATTCAAGGTTTCAAAATAATGAACTGTAACATGTGATAGCCATATACTCATCCTCTTCAATCAATTAAATATAAATAATTGCCGGATTTCATTTACATGTAAAAAAACTAAAAAGGTTATGCATTATGCTGAGAAAAATTCCTAGCTCACCCTATACTGAAAATTTATAGAGTACACAAGAAGCATAGCATACATTTTAGTATGATAACTACAATATACACATATACACATGTGTATATGTATGTATGTGCGGACATGTATGTGTATGCACTTGAGTGTACATACATGTACATGTGTACACAATATATATAAATACATGTGTGTATGTACATACATACATTTTGCCTAAATTTACATTTCTATAAATTCAAAATTTTGATAACCCCAAATTTTTAGTTCACCATATGTATGTATGTACATGAATACATATATATATGCACATGCATGTGTACATATATATGTGTATGTGTGTACATGTATACATTCATGTGTACATAATGCACGTACATGTATGTGTACATATATATACATGTACATGTGTACATGCATATGTATGTATTATATATACATATGTGTATGTGTGTATGTATGTATGTATGTATGTGTATGTGTGTGTATATATATATATATATATACATGCATATATGTGTGTGTGTATGTATGTATGTATTATATATGTATGTGTATGTGCATTATGCATGTATGTATTATATATACATATATTGTACATGTGTGTATGTGTATATATACATATATATGTATATACATGTATGTATGCTCTTAGAAAATATATGTATGTGTATGTGTCATGCTATGTATGCATATATATATATATATATATATATATATATGTGCTATGTATATGTGTATGTATATATATATGTATATGTATATATATATGTGTATGTATGTATATATGTATGTGTATGTGTGTATGCATGTATGTATGCATATATATATATACATATGTATGTGTGTATGTATGTATGTACTTGAGTATGTACATGTACATAAATATATGTATGTATATGTACGCACATGCATGTATACATATATATATATATGTACATGTGTGTACATGTATGTATATAGACATACATACATATACATACATGTATATATACATGTGTACATACACACATACACATATATATGCATGTATATACATGTACACACATGCACTCCCACATACATACATGTGTACATACATACATACAGATATATGCACATGTACATATGTATGTATACACACATACACATATATATACATGTATATACATGTACACATGCACTCCCACATACATACATGTGTACATACATACATACACATAAATGTCTATATATGTACATACACAAATGTATTGAAAGTCTCAGATTTGGAGTTGTCAAATTTCTTATGTTATCTAAGTTGTTGCAAAAGGTGAACTATTGAGTTAAGTTCATTGAAGAAGAAAATAAATTATATTGAGTTAAGTTTATTTCAAAGAATTTTAACTTTATTACTTTAATATGTTTTAAGTTAGATCGAAAAATTAAGGAAATGTTAACCTTTTTATTTAGTGTTTGATTTAAAAAATAATTGATTACAAAGAAAGGCTAGATATATATGTGACCAATTGTAATGAAGAGTATTTCTTAAAATTTTGATCAAAATTTTAGTATAGAGTGGTTGAAAGGATACATATATTTTTTCCATATTTATTCTTGGTTGCATATTACATGCATCTATGATTTAATAGGTTCACATAGAGATAGATATAAAGTTTGAACTAGATCTCATTAGATACATTTAAATTTAAAAATGTTTTCTAGTTTTGAAACTTGAAAATTTTACATTTAATTTAAATATATATATTTTTTTAGTTTTGAAAAAATTTCAATTTAAATTTGTTTAGTTCATCATGTAATTTTGTTTTAATGATATGCAAATCTCTATCTATTTATATATATCATGGCCGATGAGGGATCTCATCATTCCCCTCGTTCTGAGCGAGAAGCTCAAACTAGATCAAATATATTTTAGGATAGTATTGCTAGATTGGACAATGCTCTAAAATGTTTAGAGCAAACAATTCACAACTCCCCCAATTTGGCTAGCGAGATAGATTAGTCACTATTAGACAGGAGATTATGAAGATGATCAAGACAATTCGATCATACAATCCTTATGATGAAATCAACATTGAGCAGTTTTATTTTTCTCTTGCCAGGAGTGTTACTGGCACAGTGAAACATAGAGAAGTTGCAAAATTAGTTTCAGGTGAAAATGTGTTATCCATGTTCCCATTTTATGGAGGAAAAAATAAAATTAGAGGATATGTGGTTACAAGGTGTGAAGATCATCTTGTTGCGCCATTCATATACCCTAGATGGTTGGCAACACATCATAGATGGCCTCACAATGACGAGCTGCCACTGTATTTTGTCAAACAGTTATATGCAGAATTTCATTTACATATAGAGGTGGACTACACATCTTATCCTAAGCATGCTGGCTAGGGTAAAGGCCGTTTTTCTGACAAACCACAATTTAGACCTTCAAATTTGCCACCGCCTGTGGAAAAGAGGGCATTAGTTGGCCCAAACCTTTTGGTTTTACCAAAACGTTTGGAATTGGTAGTAGCAAGGGAGGCAACAACAAGCTCCACTCAGAGTCATATTTTTGAAAACATTGCCTCTATTATGACACAGATTGATCAGATTTCATCTGATCGAGTTGGTAGATACTTATTACGCCCACAGATCAACCTTTCTCCCACTGAGGCTACATCTGCATCGTATGATCCATTTATTAGTGTCGATCTACCTACTCTTGCAGATGTCGAGCATATGACCCACACAACTCTGCGTAATACGTGTAGACTCTCAATTTTGGATTTACTAGCAGCATATCAAGTTATTAGTGAGGACCATGGGATTGCTCTTGACAGGGTACTGGACTTTATTAGACAACGATATCCTCACACATACAAGCCACAGGGTGGCAAATGCAACTCAGGATATTCCACATCAGCCTACAGGATCCCATGCACATCATGTTTCTATTGATCCTTTAGCTTGTCCAGGTAGTCGTCGGGATGTTACAGGTCACGTTGAGGCTACTGTGACACCTGATCCTGTCCATGGGACATATAGTCGGCTTCTTTTTGCCACTGATATTGTACATGATACAAAGCCCCCTGCGATGTCTTTACATTCTTGTGATCTTAGTGACATTGGTAGAGCCATCGAGCAGGAACAATAGGTACTTTCAATTTATAATTTAAATACATATATTTAAAATTGTGTTCTAAAAAATTATGTAATGCATTTTAAAAAATTCTAGTTGTTTAACTCCTAATTGAAATTGTGTGTACTTGAAAATTTTAAGCAGTATGGTGATTTGCCAGACTTTGGAAATTTGGAGCATGATGGCGATCCGGCGGAGTGTGCAGATGAGGTACATTTAAATTTAATTTTAAAAAAATAATTACTTGATGTTTAAGTTTGAACACATTGAACTCAAGTACATTGTAATTTTAGATAATTTTGTAATATATGTTCTTGAACACATGCAGGGGTTGGGACGAGGCTCAGGACACAGATCGAGACATGGATCCACACATCTTGGATCAGCAGAGCGATCGGTCCATGGATCGAGGGAAATATCGGGTTGTGGATCGAGGGAGAGATCGAGCCATGGATCAAAGGAGAGTTCGAAGGGAGAGATCAAGCCATAGATCGGGCCAGAGATGTGATGATTCTATTCATACCAGACATCCCTCTCTTTGAGATTTGTTTTATAGTATTACATGTTTGAGATCATATTATTACATGATGGAGACACTTTTTATGATTTATGTATTGAACATTTGCACATGTGTTACATACTTATGTTTTATGGTACACATATATATACTTGTTATGATTTACATGTCACATTCATACATTTATGTTTTATGGTTTGAATCTAGGTTTGTTATATATGTGCATTATTATGGTTTGATGTTCACTTACATTACATCTATAAATACATCGTGCATTATTAGTTTATGGTTTTATTTATTTAGAAAGGAACAAGTACCTTTATTTAAATTTAAATTATGGTTTGTTCAAATGCACTTGTTGTACATATAGATAAATTTACATCGTGAAATCAAAATGTTGGACTCCACTATCTAATGGTTGCTATTTGTAAATTTAAAAAGATGGACATGTACATGTAATTAATTTAAATAAATAGCTCAAATGAATTTGTCTTTAATAAATAGGTCAAGAAATAGAAAAAAATGAATGCAAATATGCTTGAGATTAATGCTATATTTTAAAGTAGAACATAAAAATGCAATTGGAAATAGATGATAGTTCTTGCATTCTTTAAAGCTCTAAATGTTCATTTTTAAAGTCAATATAGGTTAAATAAATTTAAATTGTGCATATATCATGCTATACATGAACCTAATTTCTAATTCCATATAATCTAATACACATGTTCATTTGAATGTGCATCCAAAGAATTCTTGAACTAGATGATGAGCTATACTTGTGTCCAGTTGAATGTAAATGAAATCAAATATACATATATTTGAAAGTGTTCACTTAAGAATGAACCATATAATTCAAAGAAAGCATGTAAGCTATAAGTGGAGTTGAATGTAAATGAAATCAAATTTCTAGTCTTGAAAGTTTAAGAATTCCATGTGGAACATTTATATATATATGCAATTGGAAATTGATAGATATATTTAAATCTTGAAAGTCATGCACATTTAATATTAAATTAAAAATTGATGACAATTCTATATAAATTAAAATTTTATCAAGTAGATCTAGATCTTCCTAGATGACAATTCTATATAAATTAAAAATTGATCAATCCATATTTAATTGTACTGGAAAGATGGACCATTACATACATGGTCTCAAGCTATACATGGTAAACAAAGTTAAATTGATGCCAAAATTTAGCTATCTCAAGCACCCCAAACACCATCACTATGATTCACTACAATGTTCATATATTCCAATGCACCTTGAGGTGAACAAGAAAGACCAAACCAAGAGAACCTGGATACAATCTAACATTAACAAAATGGATAAATAATTTAGTTCTATACTTAAAAGATAGGAGCTAATGTTCTTAAGCAAATTTGGATTTTAAAGATGAAATCAAATTATAAGGTCAAGTGATTTTTTATTAGGAGATTGGATTTGAAATGGATGATAGTCCAGATTAAGGATAAGGTCCCTAGATGTTGAAAGCTTTGGGTGATGACGAAAGGACAATATGATGTATGGACTAGATTGAGACCAAGTAACCAAATTTTGATGTTCAAGTGATGATTTTTTTATTAAGGATGGAGAATGGATGTATGGTTGAGATGGATCTAGATGGATAATTTTTAAATGATTCTAGGATGATTATGGTTGAATGGGTTATTACAAGTGATAAAACTTGATCTTAACTTGATGATTAGGTTGAGGGATGCTTACTTGATGAAAATAATAAAATTAGGATGTGATGATTAGGATACATGAAAATCCAGATGATCATTTAAAATTATTGAATGTCGTGCATTAGTAATGTATAAAAAATAAAGAAAACTAGAGACAACATTTATGTCTAGATTCTTCACCACTCAAACACCAAATCAACTAGATAATTTTATATAAGTTTGTGGAGTTGAATGTTCAAATGAAATGAAAGATTTGAATGTGAACTTAAGAATTCCACAGAACATAAATAAATTTAAATGCAAAATTGGAACATAGACTAGGTTTTGTACATATTGTTGCATGTATATATATTCAATCTAGCTCATGTATATAGGTGGAGTTGAACAAATATTTAAATTCAAAGATTTGAAAGTGAAAGTTTAACAATTCATGGTCAAACATAAAAATACAATCAAGGAATCTAGAGAGATGATATAAAGGAATTTCTAGAGATTCTTGAGTGAACTTAAAAGAATGAACCATGTCCAACATGTAAAAATGCAATTGGAGATTTAGATGATTTAAAGGAATTTAGGAAAAATGTAAATTAAAACATTTTTAAAGTCACTGGGTTTTGTATCAAGCATATATATGATCTAACATACATGTCAAATTCTAAAAAAAAAACCCATTCTAAATCATGTCACATGTCCAATCAATACAAATATATATTATCTAGATTTGGAGTCATAAATGTGTACACATGTATCCAAAAAACAACTTAAAGCTCCTGGTACATAAAATTTGGATCCTCTCTATCTTTAATTATCTCTAAAATCTTCTCATGATCTTCAATAGGAAACCTCCACTTTTGTTTGGCACGTCCTCTTTTAGGTAAAGTTTCTAAATTTATTTTTGTTGCCAAAACTAAGGATCAGGATGTAGAACTCCTTTTATTCCGCCTCTATAATCAACAAACATAATGTCATAATACTTTATCTACCTTTATTTGTTGATAATATGTGCCTTCAATAAATAACTCCATCCAATGGATACTCTTTGTCCATCACCTTTTCACATCTTTTCATCGATTCGACTAATTCTTCTTTGGTTATGCATATCCTTAGTAGATAGTAATCTACACTCGATTTTCAGATCTACAACTATAAAATATCTCCTTAGTTAATAATACACCACATATATAAATATTTAAGTAAATTCATACATTTTAAAAGTTGTAAAAAATTTATATTTTATATTTGAAACTTACTTAAACATATAATATATATATAAATTTAAATCTCAATATTTTAACTAAATTAATCAATTTCCATACCTATAACAACTAAATCAGATACACGTTCATAATCAGCTGAATATAGTGGATCGTAGACATCGACATTGTCATCTTCAACAAAAGGAGGCATTGATATTAATTGTTTCATTTCCCATTGTGAAACATACCCATCTCTAATATTCTCACATTTATCAATATTTGCATTTTCCTCAATGCAATCAATACAAAACCATGATTTTTCTCTC
>VDFB02210881.1:0-21190 GCA_007258455.2 Sequoia sempervirens | reverse complement strand
TGGTAACCAAAGTGTCATTCATGCCTTGCACAACCCAATTGAGCATCAACAAACGAAGCACATTGAAATTCATACACACTTCATTCAAAATTTTATCCAGGATGGTGTTCTATCCTTAGAGTATTTGTGTATTGAGGATCAAGTTGCAAACATCTTCACTATACCTTTAGGATCACCTCACTATCTTGCATTGCACCAGTTGCTTGGAGTGAAGGAAGTTCTCCTTGGGGGGTCTTGAGTCCTTCCTTTCTATATAGTTCTCTTTGTTGGAGAGGATTTTTCTCCCACAAGTTTTTATCATTTACTCATTTGTGAGGAACTTTTATTTTTTACATTATTACCTCATCAAACCTTGTTTTTGGGACTCCCCTTTAACTTTTTTACTCCCTAAGTATCACTTAAGGGGGGTGTTAGTGTTAAAATATTCTTTATCTATCTAGTTATCTTTTATCTAGTTCCTACACCTAGTAGTCCTATTCACACTAGCTTAAGTTCATTTAATGATTTAGTTGTCTCACCTCATTGACACTTGACATATGCTCTCACAGTTGTCCCAAGTGTTTACATGTTTCACATCTATTGGAGGGATAGTTAGTCTTTCTATTTCACCTTCCCACTTCCTCCTTGTTATATATATACAAGGAGATTTTATTGTATGTTCACAAATTTTATGATAGTTTCTTTGCTAATCTATTGTGCTTGATTCTTTTGTGGAAGTTTTGAATTTCACATTCATTGTTTTCTTCTCCAACAGAAATCAAACAGGACTAGACATGGGAAAATGAAACACAAGTGGAAAGATGAATGCCTAGCAATTAGGATGAACTCTGCACAAGGAAGAAATGAAAGTAAAAAGTCAATTGGATCTTTTACAAGATTTGTATGTGAAAGTGGATATGACAACTGGATATTGTAGTGGAGATCAAGACATCCAGTGAAAGTCTACAAGGAGAGAATTCATAGGAAAGGAAAGGAAAAATGAAAGGACTAGATCTTACAAGATGTTAATGTGAGACAAAAGGTGAGAACTGGATATGAGAATAGAATTCTAGAAGTTTGATGAGACTCTGCAAATAGATGAAAAGGGGATGTGGGAATCTTAATGAAAAAATATGTAAAATAGGGCATGGGATGTGGATATGGGGGGAAGGGAGGAAATTTAGATCCACTTGAAAATTCTACAAAGGGGAAAGGATGTGAGATTATGATTTTACAAGAAAGAAAGAAAGGGAGGTTTGAATGTCCAATGGAATCTTGCAAAAGGAACAAATTGGGAACACATCAGAGGAATGTGAGAATGCTAGGGATCAATGCAAAAGTGGATATGAGAATTGGATGTGAAGAAAATAAATAAGTCCAAAGCTACTTCAAAAGTTTGCAAAGGGAAGAAAGGGACATTATGGAAAATAAGGGGAGATCCATATGTTAAGATTTTGAAGGGGGATCTAGATCAATATCAAGATTATACAAAGAGGGGAATAAGGAAAATGGAAGAGGAAGAAAGGCTCAAAAAACCTTATGAGGATTTCATACAAGAAAAAAGGTTGAAAGTAAATATTGGATGAGCGAGAAATGTTCGATAGTCCAATAAAATTTTGTAACAATATGAAAGCAATAGGAAATGACCAAAACACTCCCAAACTTAGAATTTTCTCAAATTCTTGTAACTTACAACATATCATAGGCACATGGGGGATGAAGGAGAACAACATTTTAAAAAAATTGACAAAAAGGGACCCACTTGAAAATCTCTTAGATTGGTTATCTATGGTGGACAAAATGAGGCCTAAATGCACAAAAGAGATAGAACTTATCTAAATCTTGGTTAAGTTAGACTGAGTCCCAACACCTTACAAATCAAACTTATCTACCCCCATTGTAATGAGAACCATGATATTGTTCTTGTGCATTTAATTATAATACTTTTCTTACTGGAATTTTGTTTGTTGGAATATATCCTTCCAAGACCTACTTTATCAATCTTGAAATATAAAGTCAAGCATACAAAGCTTATTGACTAATTTTTTGGATCTATGATTTATACTAGAATCAAATGGTTTGTAATTCCCATGAATTTTTTTATAAATTCATAGTGAATGTTATGTGCTATATCATATTCATATCCACACAACTTATATTTGTTTATACTTTTCTTGAAAACTTTTCATGAATTATTAGTGATTAGCCCATAAGATAAGGAGAGGAAAAAATATATCAAAATAAATCTAAACCTAAATTGACACAAGTTTGAGGGCTTGGATAGATATCTTTGAGGGCTCCATGTGTGTCATGTGGGACATGAGAGAGGACACCATGTGAGGCTTTTGTTGTAGAACATCTCCCAATTTTAAGACATTAACCATCTGTAAGACACAAATGGTTGGTGAATACACTTTATCATAGAATATTTCAATTTGGAGTAACGATACTTAATGACTCTTAAAATAAACATTTATGTAACATATTGCCTATCGTAAATCATAACAAGAAATTTACCTTTTCTGTTACAACCCAACTTTACACAAGATTGTATCATTTGTCATTGTATAATGTATGAAGAAATTTGATCAAAATAAGTACAAAAAACTAAATGAAAAAAACTTCAAGATGTATTTTTCTCTATTACAATATATATAAAAAATTGTATTCTCATTTACATATTACATGTATATGTTTTTTTTAATTCTTTAAAGACAATTTGTCAAATGCGAAACACCCAAGTGATAACTCATATTTATTATAATTAAAATATATGACACACTACTAATACCTATTCATGAAGGGATTCTCAGGGTTTCAAGTCATGGCTATAATATCATGTTGTGCCATGTGGTAATACTCAAGTAGAAGTGAAAGCCATGGCAACACAAAAAAACCTTTAAAGCCCATAATCACAACGATGATGTTTAAACCCAAAAGGTCTTGATATTCAAGATTGCATATGATCTTATAACAGTCTCCATCATAGATTCAACTAGGTTTTATGGAGGGTTACATTTATCAAACATGTCCATATCCATTGCTTTAACATGGATTCCAATATACTTCATTGAAGAGTTTTCTGAAAAGGTAGCTCCTACGATAGAAGAGCATTATAGAGCTCTTTCGTCCATGGTTCAATTGGCATGCTGGTCTTTGATTCAGTTTCTCGAGGCTGGACTGATGCGTTATAGAATAGCTAAGGACGAAAACCTTACCACTGAAGGAAACTAGAGATTGGTTTCTCCTCTGTCAGATCATTCAAGGGCTAATGATAGAATTGGTTGTAGTGTTGTCTTTAATATTTTCTTCCCATGCTAACCACAAGCCATTTCCTTCTACAGAATTTGTTGACTTGAAAAAATCATAGCGCCATAAGAACTGGAATGAATCAAAACCTAACAAGCCATGACATGAAGAACAATGTACTTATAAAACTAATTGAAAATCCTGGGAATTCGACCTTAGCACCCCTGATCACTTGAGATGTTATTACATGGAGAAATAATATTACCCAAGAAATATGTTTGATACGTTCCAAGCTAGAAATTCATTGCTAAAAAATAGATCCCATTTTTCCTAAACTGAAGTGGAGAAGTTCAGTGGAAGCACACCAAGTGTTTGACCAAAATACCCTCAGGACTCACGAGGCATTAACAATTTCACCTTTATTCCACAAATGCAACGAATAGGTATCCACATGGCACGTGAATTGTTTGACAAAATGCCTCAAAGAAATTTGATCTCGTGAACTTCAATGATAAGAGGATATACACGGAATGGGTTTGTCTGGGAGGCCTATGAACTGTTTGAGGAAATGTCTCAGTGACAGCTGCTCTAAAATTAAAGAAAAACAGAAAACTGCAGCAAGGCTCTCACAACTATACAATTAAGGGCTATCATACAACAAAAGACAACATATGCAAGGACACTTTACTTTCTAAACTTGGAATAAGGTCAAATGATATGGTAGCAGCCTTGTTAATCTACGACCTCGTGTGTATGCTAGCTCCTTGCTACTACTTAAAAAAAAGTCTGATTTGTTGTGATACACACTATGTCAGGGGTATAAGAGTCCAACACCAGGGAAAATCACCCTCACGACTGAGTGCAGCCCTATCCTGGGCTTGCACCAGTATTCCAATAAGGTGAGCACGTTGGGGAGTGGAACTCATATCAAAGGAGCACAAGTCAGATTCAGCAAAGGAGTTCATAGCAAGTAGCATCGGATAGGACCCGAGTGTGCATCGGGGTGAGTTCGGCTCACACCCTCAAGTCGGACCAGGAATGGGACACACCAAGCTGGACACCCAGAGTGGTGGACACGGCCCAACAGGGCTCATCCTTGGTTACAAACACAAAGAGCTCACCAAGGTTGGAAAGCGGGGTTGCTAACTGGAATCGAGTGTTAGGTAGTGAATGAATGAAGGAGGAAATTGGGGGATTGGCCCATTCCTCGATGTCATCCTACCGTGGCCTGGGATTCATACTAATAGCTTATATAGGGAAGCATACATCCTCGAAGTAGTTGAAACGCTACACCCAAGAAAAATTGTTATCAAAGCCCTTAAAGCGAAGGTCCATACTGCAGTGAATACTCCCACTACAAAGAGTTCCAAAAAGTGCAATCAAAGCACCGTGTTGAGGTCAGCCTGTTCCCAAACATAAGGGGCAGTGGGCTATGGACAAGGTAAGTCATCATGTAGCTCGATTGGGAGAATGTGACACACCTCCTAGAAGATCAACCAATCAGATCAGCATTCAGCAACAACAAGATCTAGTCAGAAGTAGATCAGGGTTCAAAGTTCCACGTGAAGGGGTCAATTAGCATCCTGAGGAGTGGTCGTGTTCCTAAGGGCAGTTGTTCCAGTGAGTCAGGGACTCATTATTTTGTAACTAGTCTTGTGAGAGTAATAAAAACTCTCTTTTATTGTAATTGGGCCCAAGGGCTTTTAAGACAATAAAGCTTGTTATTTTCCCTACATTTAGATTAGTATCCATTCGGCTAAGGATTTGTGATTACCGTTGGTTCTAGTGCAACCCTGTGCTAGGATCGTGAGTACCATTCCGCTGCAAGAGAAAGAACTCGATGTGAATTAAGTGAAGGCATAATCCGGATTGGACCTAATGAGCTAGCATCCTATGGAGTAGCTCAAGTAAATTAAAAACGGTGCCGCAGGTGGTTGGAAAAGTGTGTTATTTGAGTGCAAAAATCTAGCCCCCTGACAGTTGGTATCAAAGCTCAGTCTTTCAATACGCCGAGTTGAAGTTTAAAGAAAAGAAATCTTGAATTAGAGGGATCCATGTCGATGGCGACAACATCAAAAGGTCTGGGAGGCTCCGATGTGGAGTGCATCCCTCATGAGGAAAAAGTTCTTCAAGATGAGCAGTCACCGAGAGCATAAGAAGGATTCCAAGTGAACCCCTGTCGCTTGAGCACAAGGACAAGAGGCCGGATAAATGGTCTGCAAGATTGAATAGAGTCTCTTGAGGATGTTGGATCGGCATACAAAATCGGACAATTGGAGAATGAGTCTCTACACTGCAGAACCAGATAAGTGTTGGAATCAAAGATCAACAGAGGTTAGAGGACAACATAAAGTTCTTAAAGAACCTCATCATGACGATGTCTCAGGGAGGTGTTAGCTCTGGTCTCCCAACTAAACGCTCGTTTGAATATAACAAGATACGGGACAACAAGGTTCTAGAGAACTATTTTTGGGACATGGAACAGTATCTTGACACAATGTCGAGCTTGTTAGAAGAAGCCAAAGTCAAGACTGCTGTGACATACCTGACAGATGCGGAGAAGCTCTAGTGGAGAAATAGAGTGGAGGATTTGAAAGTAGGCAAGTTAGTGCCAGTGGTGGATACCTGGGCGAACCTCCAAGAAGCATTGAGAGTGCATTTTAAACCCGAGAACTCTTCTTGGACTACAAGGATGCAACTCATGGAATTGAGATATGTCAGTAAGATGCGGGATTATATAAAGGCATTTAGCAGTTTAATGTTGGAGATCAAAGACATGTTTGAGCAAGATCAGCTCTTTCAATTCATGAGGGGATTACCACCGTGGGCTCAAACCAAGCTCGGGCACTCTAATGTGATGACCTTAGCTACAACAGTCGTAGCTGCGGACCTATTGATCGACTATAGTAGGGAGTCGAAGAAAGAATCGAGTGGTCAACAGAAATTCAAGAAGAATTCTCAGTCAGTTTTGAATGATAGCAAAGACCCACGAAGGCAGGACCGAGTACTTCAACTAAAGCCAGTGGAAACCAGAAAAAGGGTTCTGGCAAAGATTTGACAAAAGGAAATAGAGGAGGATCAAAGAGCACTCCAAAGACACCTGGTACATGCTTTATCTGCAACAAAGGAGCCCATTGGGCCAGAGAATGTCCAGAGAGACAGAGGCTAAATAGCATAGAGGTTCAAGCAGAGCAAGATGGATCAGCTACAAAGTTGGGACTCATTCAGTTGCACGCACTCAATGCTTCAACATCAGATCAGTCGAAGGCCACAATGGCCAAACCAATGGATAAGCATAAGTTGTGCTTCATGGATGCACGCCTAGACGGAAGAGGCATTGTTGCATTGGTGGATTCAAGGGCCACCCACAACTATATTTTGGCTAAGAAAGCCAAAGCAATTGGACTCAAGGTGCAACCAGGCACGAGTATCTTTAAGGCAGTCACCTCGCCAGCACAAAAGATTACTGGTATCATCTGGGATGTACCCATATCAGTTGGGAGTTAGCATAGTAAGATGGATATGATGACCATAAAAATGGATAACTTTGAATTGATCATAGGCCAAGAGTTCTTAAGGCTCAAAAAAGTAGCAGTCCCACACCTGGAAATTCTTATGTGCTGGATGGGTCTGGTAAAGACAACAGAAAGGAGACAAAGTGGGAAAGGCCAAGTGGTCTCAGCTCTGAGCATGAAGAAGTCGGCAAAGAAGAACAACAAAGAACCAATGTTCTTAGCCGCCTTGCTTGGAGGGTGGGATGAAATGGATGGTGTCACTGAGGCATCCATTCCACTAGATGTCGATGAGATCATACTTGAGTTTGAGGATAGAATGCCAGAAAAGCTATCGACGGAACTCCCACCGAGAAGAGCGGTGGACCATCGTATTGAATTACAGCCATGAGCTAGACCTCCTGCCCAGGCACCATATCAATTGTCTGGCCCTGAGATGGTTGAGCTTAAGAGGCAGCTAGAAGAGTTGTTAGATGAGGGATACATCAAGCTATCTCGTTCACCATATGGAGCGCTAGTTTTGTTTCAAAAAAAGAAAGACAAAATGTTGAGGTTATGTGTGGACTTCAAGGCACTCAACAAGCTTACCATCAAAAACAAGTATCCCCTACCATTAATAGCAGACTATTTCAATCGCCTAGCAGGGGCAAAAGTCTTCACAAAGTTGGATTTAAAGCAAGGCTACTATTAGGTCAGGATTGTAGCGGGGGATGAAGAAAAGTTGAACTGTGTGACCAAATATGGGTCATATGAATTTATGGCCATGCCCTTTGGGTTGTGCAACGCTCCGGCGACCTTTTGCACACTTATGAATGATTTGTTCTGGCCTCTACTAGATAAGTCAGTGGTGGTGTATCTAGACGATATCCTGGTGTACAACAAGACCATGGAGGAACATAAGGTTCACCTAGCGGAGGTGTTTGAGTTGCTCCGAGAGCACCAACTCTTTGTCAAAAAGGAAAAATGTGTTTTCACCCAAGAGGAAGTTCACTTCGTTGGCCATATTGTGGGAAAAGGTTTGATTAGGCCGGATCTAGAAAAGTTCCAAGCAATCAGGGATTGGGAGCCGCTTCAAAACATACATGAGGTGAGAGTTTTTGGGCCTGACAAACTACTACCATAAGTTTGTAGCGGGATATAGCAAGATTGTAGCCCCATTGACAGACCTCTTAAAGAAAGACCGAAAATGGAACTGATCAGATAAGTGTAGGACAGCGTTCGAGTTACTCGAGGAGAAGCTCACCACGGAACCAGTGCTTGCTCTACCTGACTTCAATAAGCCTTTTGAGATGCAAAGTGACGCATCAGACTATGTTGTTGGGGGCGTTCTTATGCAAGAAGGATATCCAGTGGCTTATGAGTCGTGAAAGTTGAAGGATAGGGAAAGGATTTATCCCGCCCATGAAAAGGAAATGACAGGGATCATACATTGTCTTCGAACTTGGAGGCATTATCTCTTGGGCGCACCAATCATTGTCAAGATAGATAATATCAGTTCAACGTACTTCAAAACTCAAGCTAAGTTAACACCAAAGCAGGCTAGATGGAAAGAATTTCTAGCCGAGTTCGATTATGAGATCCAATACAACCTTGGAAAGCAAAATGTTGTTGTAGATGCACTGAGCTGAAAACCACAGTTAATGGCAATAGTGGTAGAGTCAGATAGTGAAGCACTTAGTGCAAGTCAAGTGACTCTCTCGACAGAAATGATTGAGAACATCAAGCAAGGCTTGGTGGATGACCAGCAAGCTGCAAATCTATAGAAGTAGTGTAAGGCAGGGAAGACTCGAAAGTTCAGTGATCAAGATGGGATAATGATGTTTACCCAAAACCGAGTCTATGTTCCCAAATACAAGAGCTTGTGTAGAGACCTGATGCATGAATGTCATGACACCCTATGGGTAGGACACCTAGGACAGAAGAGGACTCTTGCACTCTTGGAAAGAGAGTTCTATTGGCCGATGATGCAGAAGGATGTAGATGACTATGTCTGAAGTTGCCTCATTTGTCAGTAGGACAAGGTTGTGACACAGGCTCCAGCAGGCTTGCTCCAACCCCTACCAATCTCGATTTGACCTTGGGCCAGTATATCAATAGACTTCATAATGGGCCTACCCAACGTCAAAGGTTTTACAATCATAATGGTTGTAGTCGACAGATTTTCAAAGTATGGGATCTTTGTACCATGTCAGACACCGTGCACAGTGGAAGTTGTCACTGACTATTTCTATCAGAACATGGTAAAGTACTAGGGAGTTCCACTAAGTATCATCAGTGATAGGGATCCCCGATTCACATCAAATTTTTCGTCAGAATTTTTTAAGCTCATGGGAACGAAGCTCCTCATGTCCACAAGCCATCACCCAGAGACCAATGGCTAGACCGAGCATGTCAATGCAATGTTGGAGGATTATTTCAGACACTTTGTGTGGTCAGACCAGTCAAATTGGCCGAAGCTTCTAGATTCTACGCAGTTTTGTTACAACTTGCAGAAATTGAGGTCAAGCCAATATTCGTCATCTCACTTGGCAACTGGACAACAACCCTTGACCCCGCATACAGTTTTCAGTGGATACAGAGGGCCATACCCTACAGTAGTAGATCATCTCAAGGATTGGCAAGATAGAGTCGACTTGGCTCGCCATCATTTGCTTAAGGTTGCGGAAAGAATGAATGGGTACACGGACGCAAACAGGCGAGCCGTTGACTTCAAGGTAGGAGACAAGGTACTCCAAAAATTGGATCTAGTTCAGTTCAAGCCACCGAAGGGTTTGAGCTATGCTCTCACAAGAAGGTTCGAAGGGCCTTACGAGATCATAGACAAGGTAGGTAAGGCAGCCTACAAGCTGAAGCTTCCAAATCACATGTGAGTACACAACATGTTCCATGTGAGCCAACTCCATCCAATGCATTATGACGCAGAGGACCCAAGTAGAAGCATTCCTAGCAGAGGACCAACAAATGTGTTGGATAATCCTAATGCGCAGATACAGGAAATACTTGCAGTGAAGGAGAGCAGATTTGGTGACTCTAGGTGGAGAGAGTTCTTGGTTCATTGGTAGGGCCAGCCCAGGGACAGTGCTACATGGGAAAGAGTAGAGAGCTTGTGGAAGTTTGAAGATGCTCAGTCTTGGAGTTCCTCCAAAGGGACTCCCAGGCAAAGTTTTAAGCCCCGAAAGTAAGTCGGGCGCATTCTTCACACCAAGTCCATCAAGGTGATTTGTGTGCAGGCGTCAAGGATGTTGCCTATTTTTAAGTGGGGGAGAATGTCAAGGGTATGAGAGTCCACCACTAGGGATGCAGGGAAAATCACCCTCACGACCAAGTACATCCCTATCCTGGGGCTCGCACCAGTGTTCCTATAAGGCGAGCACACTGGGGAGGGGAACTCATATCAAAGGAGCACAAGTCGGATTCAGCAAAGGAGTTCGTAGCAAGTTGCATCATACAAGACCCGAGTGTGCATCGGGGTGAGCTAGGCTCACACCCTCAAGTCAGACCAAGAATGGGATGCACTAAGCCAGACACCCAGAGTGGTGGACATAGCCCAATAGGGCTCATCCCTAGTTGCAAAAACAAAGAGCTCACTAAGGTTGGAAATCAGGGTTGCTACCTGGAATTGAGTGTTAGGGAGTGAATGACTGAAGGAGGAAATTGGGGGATTGGCCCATTCCTCAGTGTCATCCTACCATGGCCTGGGATTCGTACTAATAGCTTATATAGGGAAGCATACATCCTCGAAGTAGTTGAAACACTACACCTAAGAAATATTGTTATCAAAGCCCTCAAAGCGAAGGTCCATACTATAGTGAATGCTCCCACTGCAAAGAGTTCCAAAAAGTGCAATCAGAGTGTCGCGTTGAGGTCAACATGTTCCCAAACATAAGGGACAGTGGGTTGTGGACAGGGTAAGCAGTTGTGTAGCTTGATTAGGAGAACGCGGAGCACCTCCTAGAAGATCAACCAATCAAATTAGCATTCAACAATAACAAGATCTAGTCAGAAGTAGATCAGGGTTCAAAGTTCCATGTGAAGGGGTCATTCAGCATCCTGAAGAGTGGTCGTGTTCCTAAGGGCAGTTGTTCTAGTGAGTCAAGGACTCATTATTTTGTAACTAGTCTTGTGAGAGTAATAAAGACTCTCTTTTATTGTAATTGGGCCCAAGGCCTTTTAAGACAATAAAGCTTGTTATTTTCCCTACATTCGAATCAGTAGCCATTCAACTAAGGATTCGTGATTACTGCCGGTTCTAGTGCGACCCTACACTAGGATCGTGAATACCATTCCGCTACAAGAGAAAGAACTCGGTGTGAATTAAGTGAAGGAATAATCTAGATTGTACCCAACGAGCTAGCATCCTACGGAGTAGCTCAAGTAAGCTAAAAATGGTGCCGCAGGTGGTTGGAAAAGTGTGCTATTTGAGTGCAAAAAGCTAGCCCCCTGACACACTATTTGTGGAGATGGTTAATGTCGGTTCATCTAACCATGATGTGCATAGTATTTTTATAACTAATTGTGACGTTGAAGGTGATGCAGACAAGGGTGACCTCAAACCACTTGAACCATGAAATCACAATCTGATCCTAAAAGGTCTCTCAAAACACTAGTTTGACTCTTTAGTGCACAAGGCACCCAATGGCTCAAACACACTCTAATTTTGTTCCAATATTTTCCCAAACTCCAAGAAGCATCTAACAAGATTAAATTGACCAAACAAACATGATTAACTCACCTTTTAAGTCTCAAGCACTTCTAGTTACAATTTCACCTTCTCAAGCCACCATTCACCTATTAGGGCTCCAAGACCAGTTTTTACATTTTTTCTCACAACCACCCACTAAAATCCTCCAAATATTTACACATTCAAGGACCCATTAACCTGGTACAAAAATACCTCAAATCCACCATAGGGTTCTTCAAACCTTCAACCCCCAAATTGACTATTTAGGCTGAAATGGGCTCCAATTAGCTCTCTTTTACAAAGGAACCTACCTTTAAACTCACCACAAACTCTAAACACCTCCAAAAAGTCTTCAAAATACCTTCAAAACATAGGATTTTCCAACTTTTGAGTCTTCACTCGCTCACTAAGACCTATTTCTCTTAAACCCTCACTTTTCACAACTTAGACTTGTTGTCTGGAGTTTTACCCCACCTGCATGCTTGAAGCGGGGACCCTCTTTGCTCTAGCTTTTAGCCTCTTAATTTATTTATTTTTTTGATTTGATTGCCTTGGAGGGTCCTTAGATGTTTATCTTGCCCTTGGTATTTAGGTTTGCACTTTTGAAAAACTAGGTTTGAACAAAATTTAGGATTTTCAGTCTACACTTTGAAATTTTCCATAATCTTATGCACTTTGGAATTTTCCATAATCCTGTCTGCCTGGAATTTCCCGGATTGGCTTTTGGTGTCTTTTGGCCCCTTAATTTTATTGATTTCATTGCCTTTGGAGGTCCTTAGATGTTTATCTTGCTTGTCCAAGTCCTTCCCCCAAGTTGTGCTTCGAAAAAACTAAGTTTTGAACAAACTCTGATATTTTTCAGTCTGCTTGGAATTTTCCATAATCCTGTCTACCTGGAATTTCCCATAATCCTGTATGCCTAGAATTTCCCGGATTGCTTTTGGTGTCTTTTGGCCCCTTAATTTTATTGATTTCATTGCCTTTGGAGGTCCTTAGATGTTTATCTTGCTTGTCCAAGTCCTTCCCCTGAGTTGTGCTTCAAAAAAACTAAGTTTTGAACAAAATCTGGGATTTTCCAGTCTGCCTGGAATTTTCCATAATCCTGTCTGCCTGGAATTTCCCATAATCACAATGCATGTTTGGAATTTTTTCAGTTCATCCACACAGATTTTCAGTTCTGTCACTTTGGATTTTCCAGTTGATTTTAATTACACAGGTAAAAGCTTTAGTCAGTTTTTTAAGTTTTTTCCCCTTAGTTTTGATTTCCGGAGGGCAAATCTGAGAATTTCCCAAAATGGAAAATAATTATTTATTTATTTATTTATTTATTCCCGAAATGGATTTTTTTTTAAATGTTCCTGAAAATGACAATTTCTTGAAAAGATGTTGAAAATAAAATTTCCAAAAATGGAAAAAATTCTGAAAATGGAAAGTTTCCTTATAAAAATGTAAGTTTTTTAGAAAAGGTCAAGATTTTATTCAAATTTAGTTTGGACATGTGGGCTATTAATGATGATATCTCTTTTTCAGGACTAAAAAAATATTAAAATGGGGACTTTCATATGGATTCGTGCCAAAAGAGGGAAATATGGAAATGTTCAATTTAAATTTTCAAAAGTGGGAGCTGCCTAAGAATCCGTGCCAAAACTGTCTACAGCTGGAGGACTTTCTGGAGGGCACGTGAATCTAATCTTGCTGGAGATCGTGGGCCGACATGGATAATATTCATGCATTTAATGCAAACCTTGTCCTATTTTGAAATTCTCCTGAGCCTGTTTTGTTTTGAGGCCATTATTATTGTAAAATCTAATTAGGCCGACATGTTTGGGGGTTCTCTATAAATGGCATTTGTGCCTCATTTGTAAGGGTGAGAGATTAGGAGAAGATTTGATAGAGAGCGAATTTAGCGAGAGTAGAGGTAGAAGCTAGTCAATTTATGAGCAAGTGATGTAACAGAACATTAGAATTGTTGTTGGAGTTTGGTGATTCAATACAATTGAAGGCATTGTGATTTTCTGGTGATCTCTTTTGTGTTGACTTATCTTGCATGGTTCTTATGATTCTATTTTTTTAAAATTGCTCATGGTTTATTGGATTTAGATTTAGATCCCGATTCAATGATGTTCATGATTTAATGTTTGAAGTGTTTGCTGTTAATCCCAGTCCATACTTTTTGCAACTATCGATTGTTAATTGCTTTGTAAAGTTAGATGGACCTTTATAATCATTATTGCGTTCAATTATGGGATTTATTCATTTCAACTGCAATTGGGTTGTCTTGGGTGAATGCTCATGATCTGAAAATCTTTAAAACCTTAGAAGATTGCACTGTTTATGTAAGATTGCAGATTAATCTTGGTCAAGCAGAAATTGGTTTCGTTGGGATTGGTCCATTTCAATTGTTTATCATTTGCATTGTTAATCTTAAGAGTTAGAGAATAGAATCTCTATAAACCCTTATCTCTTTTGCTGTTTATTCTGAATCTGGGTTAGTTTTAAGGTTGAAAGCATCACCATATTGTTGCATCTGATGAAAAGTCACTTCCAGCATTGTTCATTTGTAAGGCCCCTTGTGATTACCAACATTTTCACATATTATCTGAGTTGTTTATGCATTGTTATGACCTAACACCCGAGAGACCTTGGGGTGATTTTCAGTAATTCATTGTTGAAGATTACCTTTCAAGAGAGATAGAATATTGTATTCTGTCTAAGTTGTTGCTATGCAAAAAACACCATCAACAGATTGGCGCTAGAAGGAGGGCTGAACGAGGTGACATAGCTGGAAGATTGAATGAGCCTTTATGTTGAAAATCTGAGATATGGCAGATCTGAAAATTTGAAAATTCAAGTTCTGAGTCAAGATAGAAAAGAAGTATCACGTTTTTCATGATGGAAATGGTCTTCAGATTGATTCTTTTCTACTTTGTGAGTCTCTGAACAAGAGGTTAGCTCTATGGGATGGTAAGGGTTTACATCATTATGCATTATCAAATCAATGTAGAATCCACAACACCTGTACACACAGTGAGTTTGAATGTCTGACCTTTCTGGGTGAAGTTGAGAGGGTTTTGCAAAGGAACATTTTCATGCAAAACCTGTCTGAACCACTAGCCTCCTCAGATCTAGGGTTTATTGATGTTGTAGTTGAGGCATTTACACAAATAGTTGAAGATCAACTTGTTGGTGGTAAGCGTTTGCAGGATTTCCTTTCATTGAAATGGTGTAGAGTTCATAATGCAGCCCATTCGGAGTTCATTTGCCACTCTTGTGTTAATACCATTGTTAGAGTTGGAGGATACCTAGAGGGGAGAGAAAAGTTAAACAAGGAATGCACTGCAGAGAGGCCAACAAGTTCTAAATCTAGGGATGATGTTGCAACTAATATTGAGGTGACCTTGGAAAGAACTGAATATCAGGATGACAAATATGAAATTTTAAAGTTACCAGAGGAACATTCAAGTGAAGAATCACCTACGGAGATCAAGGAGGATGTTCTTGTTGAGGCTAGTCAAGTTCCAGAAAACACAGTGGAGGTTGAACAAGAAGTTCCCCTACAAGCTCTTCCTTTCCAAGACGAGGATGTGATACAGACCAGATACAAAGAGTTTGTTGCCAGAATTATAAGAGATTGGTCAAGCTTGGGTTTTGGAGTCTACCTAGAGGAGTTGTTGTTACCAACTTGGTGCAGGATACATGAGGAAGAGCATTCAGAATTCACCTGTTTCCAGTGCCAGACAGTCATAAAGGAGGTGAAGGAACAAGTACAGCTACTCTTACAGGAAAATGATACACAGATAGGTACATCAAACAAGTCTCTGACTGAGGAATGTCAACCAGTTGCTGATGAATGTCTTGAAGAACATGAGGAGGCACTCGGTGAAGTGGTCAATGTTCCTGATGATTGTGATAAAGAATCCGAACTAGTGCCAATAGAAGATGAATTCAGGGAGTCTTCTCATTTATCTAATTCTATTTTTCCTCAGCTTATTGATGAACTGCACAATGAAAACTCACAAATTCTATGCATTATTGATGGGGTAGTTGATGTGGTTCATGCTAATGTGCAGGAAAATATGAATGATGTTGAAAACAGAAATGTTGCAGTCAGTATTAGTGAACATGTTCCAACTTCTCTAGGTGAGAATGTGCTGGAAGATCGATCTGTGATACCTTCGGATGAGCATCCTACTGAGGAAAATGTTGTACAAGATAATGCCTCTGCGTTTTCATTATTGATCCCTCATGGAAATACTCAAATAGGTGAAAAGTTCCATGTTCATAGTTCTGAAAGTCTTCGATATGAATTTCACTCTGCATCATGTAATGATTCCTCTAATTCTATCTTGCTTGTTTCAAATGCAAGTGGAATATTGCACCATCAATGGAGACCCCCTGATGACACTATGATCAACTCTTCACAAGTGCAGGATGATGAACACAACACTTAGTCTACAGAAATGCAAAATCAGGTTTTTTCTTTCTTTGCTGGAAATTCTGAATCTTGTCAATTTGATTATGGAGATTTAGGAAAGACAACTTGCATATGGGTTAATCATGGTCCTAATGAGTTACCTCAGTTACTAGTTATTCCTAATCTTGACATGGAGTTTGAATGCTGCAATGCAGAGATTTATTTTTCTGAATATAAAGACAGGTTTGCATTTCTGAGGACTGTTACCTTCACCTTATTGCTTGTCCATGCATTGATTAATCATATGGGGATGAGTCTCAGTTCATCCTGTCTGATCATGAGCCACTTTGAGTCTCTCTGTACATAGTGTTGATCTGAATAAATGCAGCTTGGTCTACTTTTCTTTTACTTTTTTCTGTTTTGTTTTCTTTAGGATAGATTGCCTTAGTTTAGATGGTTTTTCCTTGCTTCTGTTTTGGCTAGTTTAGTTTGCTTTGGGTTTCGGTTTGGTTGTTTTGCTTATCTGGCTTGGGTTTTCTATTTTCTAGTTGGGGAGGTGTCCTTCCTGTGCAATAAATTTTTATTATCTAGGATTGTTCTAAGTGTTTTATTGATGGACTTTAGTCATGTGTCTTGAATTAATGGTCAAAGATCTTTTGTTGGTGTCAAGCAGTCTGAATGTCTGATTTAAAGAGAATGGGTCATTGGTCTGACTTGAATCTGAAGTATTCTGAAATCTTATATCCTTCATACATCTTAAGAATCTGAAGGTTGCAGTAGGGTCCTTGCAAGGTCTTGTTGGGTGAAAAATCATATTTCTGCTTCAGTGCCACTGTGGTTCTCAGCCCTGAGTGTGGACTTCACTGTTCACAGGTTGAAATGAAAAGAGTGAAAAAAAAAAAAAAAAAAAGAAAGAAAGAAAAAAGAAGAGAAAATATTGAGAGTCAGAAGAAAGAATTCAACTTATCAGGAGTATCTGAATATCTCTACCGGGGCTATAGACGCCTGGCCGGTAGTAGAGCTATGTTCAGGAGAACCACAATCGATAACCTCGTCGGGGCTATGGATGTCCTGACTGGCAGCGAGGCTCTATCCAGGTTGCTTTTGGAGCTAGAATATTTACGTAGCCCAACTTGACTGAGCTTGGTTTCTGCAGTAGCTTAAGGAGGGAAATGAATTCACTTGCACACACTTGGATTTTCAGTTTATGGAAGGTCCAGTCTATCCTCAATTCTGACTCTTTAATATTGCATTTTGATTTGTTTGCCTGATAGATAGATTGAAACCAGAGATTCTGGGTTCATGATTCTTGTTCATCATCAAAATGCTCTGGAGCATTTTCCCAGTGGAGTCGCCATTTGTTGTGCAGTTTTTCACACATGCCCCACTGAAAGCGGGGACCCTCTTTTTGCTCTAGCTTTTGGCCTCTTAATTTTTATTTTTTTGATTTGATTGTCTTTGGAGGTCCTTAGATGTTTATCTTGCTTGCCCAAGTGATTTCCCCAGGTTGCACTTTGAAAAAACTAGATTTTGAACAAAATCTGAGATTTTCCAGTCTGCCTGGAATTTTCCATAATCCTGTCTGCCTGAAATTTTTCATAATCCTGTCTGCCTGGGATTTCCCGGATTGGCTTTTGGTGTCTTTTGGATCCTTAATTTTATTGATTTCATTGTCTTTAGAGGTCCTTAGATGTTTATCTTGCTTGCCCAAGTGATTTCCCCAGGTTGCACTTTGAAAAAACTAGGTTTTGAACAAAATCTGGGATTTTCCAGTCTGCTTGGAATTTCCCATAATCCTTTCTGCCTGGAATTTCCCATAATCCTGTCTGCCTGGAATTTCCCGGATTGGCTTTTGGTGTCTTTTGGCTCCTTAATTTTATTGATTTCATTTCCTTTGGAGGTCCTTATATGTTTATCTTGCTTGTCCAATTCCTTCCCCCGAGTTGTGCTTTGAAAAAACTAGGTTTTGAACAAAATCCTGATTTTCCTACCGCCTCGAATTTTCCATAATCCTCGTCACTGAATTTTCCATAATCCCGTTCGCTGGAATTTTTCTGATTCTCAATCACTGATTTTCCCGGATTTTGGTCCTGAGTCCATTGGTCCACATTTTTCCGGATTTTCCCTTTGGTTCCACGGAGGTTCAACCCAAATTTTCCAAAATGGAAATTTTTTCAAAAATAATTATTTATTTATTTATTTATTTTCCCAAAATGGATTTTTTAAATGTTCTAAAAATGAAAAAATTTCTTGAAAAGATGTTGAAAATAAAATTTCCAAAAATGGAAAAAATTATGAAAATGGAAAGTTTCCTTATAAAAATGTAAGTTTTTTTAGAAAAGGTCAAGATTTTATTCAAATTTAATTTGGACATATGGGCTATTAATAATGGTATCTATTTTTTAAGACTAAACAAATATTAAAATGGGGACTTTCATATGGATTCGTGCCAAAAGTGGGAAATCTGGAAATGTTTAATTTAAATTTTCAAAAGTGGGAGCTGCCTAAGAATCCGTGCCAAAACTGTCTACAGCTGGAGGACTTTCTGGAGGGCACGTGAATCTGATCTTGCTGGAGATCGTGGGCCGACATGGATAATATTCATGCATTTAATGCAAACCTTGTCCTCTTTTGAATTTCTCATTAGGCCGACCTGTTTTGAGGCCAATTATTATTGTAAAATCTAATTAGGCCGACATGTTTGGGGGATTCTCTATAAATGGCATATGTGCCTCATTTGTAAGGGGGTGAGAGATTAGGAGAAGATTTGATAGAGAGAGAATTTAGCAGTAGAGTAGAGGTAGAAGCTAGTCAATTTATGAGCAAGTGATGTAACAGAACATTGGAATTGTTGCTGGAGTTTGGTGATTCAATACAATTGAAGGCATTGTGATTTTCTGGTGATCTCTTTTGTGTTGACTTATCTTGCATGGTTCTTATGATTCTATTTTTAAAAAATTTCTCATGGTTATTAGATTTAGATTTAGATCTGATTCAATGATGTTCATGATTTAATGTTTGAAGTGTTTGCAGCAATCCCTGGTCCATACTTTTTGCAGCTAGTTGATTGTTAGTTGCTTTGTAAAGTTAGCCTGGACCTTTATATTCATTGTGCTTGGTTCAATTATGGAGATTTATTCATTTCAAACTGCAATTGGGTTGTCTTGGGTGAATAAGTTCATGATTTGAAAATCTTTAAAACCTTAGAAGATTGCAATGTTTCAGAGATTGCGATTAATCTTGGTCAAGGGTAGATTGGTTTCATTGATTGGTCCATTTCAAGTGTTTATCATTTGCATTGTTAATCTTAAGAGTTAGAATAGAATAGAATCTCTCTAAACCCTTATCTCTTTTGCTGTTTATTTTGAATGTGGGTTAGTTTTAGGATTGAAAGCATCGCCATATTGTTGCATCTGATGAAATTCACTTCCCAAAGATTGTTCACTAAGGCCCCTTTGTGGATACTCATCATTTTCATGTATTATCTGAGTTGTTTATGCATTGTCATGACCTCACACCAGAGACCTTTGGGGTGATTTTCGTGAATTTATTGTTGAAGATACCTTTCAAGAGAGATAGAATATTGTATTCGCTCCTGAAGTTGTTGCCGCGGCGTAAAACACCATCAACAAGACTAGGGCTTATTGATTTACCCATGCCCTGACCACTCACCAACTTGAAACCACTTCAATTCCTCTTCATTTTACCTATACATACTCAAAATAACATTACATCATGCTTCCCTCACATTTGACACACACTTCCTTTGAAAATCCACTTATTTTCACTCCTTATCACCCCTTTCCAATAGGGATTTCAACTTCCTCACACAATTGACCACTTATATCCTCTCAAATCTTCAAGACATGCCAAAATAAATCTGATGACATAGATTTCCTCACATCCTATCAAGTTCTTAATCCTTTTCCTTCAATCATCAACATCAACCTTGCTCTAATGGCTTAAATTTTATCATCAACCTTGCTCTAATGGCTTAAATTTTATCATCAACATCAACCTTTGTTCTACGGCTTAAAAATAAATCTGATGACATAGATTTCCTCACATCCTATCAAGTTCTTAATCCTTTTCCTTCAATCATCAACATCAACCTTGCTCTAATGGCTTAAATTTTGTCTATTCCACAGGGCAGCGTGGAGTTCTTCATCAAGATGCCTTTCTCCAACCTAATCCTCTATTCTTACACCTCCTACTAAACTACTAGGCCATTTCCACCAAGAAATAGTAAACACAGAAAGGTGGAAAGGCCTTTTACAACATTTTAGGCCACAAACCCATGTTTCCCTAATTTCAGACTAGTCAAGGAAAATCAGACCTTAAAGTGCTTTATACTCAATGAAATCCTACAAGAATGAATTCAAAAGGAATCCAACACCATATTACACAAAATTCAAAACATTTAGAACCCTAACCCTACTGTACAGACCTGTACACATGCTGAATGTGAAAGAAAACTCAAAAAAAATTAAAAACTGAGTTTTTGATTACTTTTTCTCCTTCAAAATGCAACAACCCCTAATCAAGCCTTAAAGAGGCCTTAAATATATGTTCCAATTCAAAACTACTCCTGAAACGCCTATAACTGACCACTAAACTACCTTGACCCCCTCAAGTTCCATACTTTGCACTTTATTTTGACAATTATTACATCATATTGTAACTTTTTTGAATCAAACTAATACTAGCACCCCCAAATACATTAAAATTGGTCTTATTAGACCTTTATTACCACAAAAGACCCCAACTTAATCCTAATTCCTATACCTTCATATTGACCAACCTTGACAAAGTGAATCTTTACAAACACATGTTTTAGGTGCTCCAGCACTAGAAGGAAACCTACAGTGGGATCTCTTAAAGTATCCACTGACTATTAGGGTTAGTCTGGAAATTTGGTTGGACTACACTAGGATCTCTTAATGTAGCCACTGACTATTAGGGTTAGTATGGAAATTTGGTTGGCCTTCGACCACGATTAGTATATCAATTTGCTTAGTTCTCAGGGTCTCTTGTATGGCCAATAGTACCCCCTATGGTAGTGGGGAAAAAGACTTTCTCATAAGGCCAAACATATTCAAGCAAGGATTTGAGATAATAATAGAACATTACACATATGCATGCTAGATGTTGTCAAAAAGAAAAAGAAAAAACGCTTTTAACATAATTGCTGGAATGTTGGTCCACTACTACAACACATAATACCATAATGTATACTCAATTTGTTGCCCATGTATACAAAAAATTTGTAGACTTTTTGAATCCAATCACTAGTACCCAAATTTCTCAACAAGATCATGTATGTGGCAAAGTCATCACAATCGAGATTTCACAACA
>VDFB02210880.1:0-11039 GCA_007258455.2 Sequoia sempervirens | reverse complement strand
CACATGTGGAAAAATAAAAGATTATAAGAAAAAAATGAGTGCACCAAATATTGAAGTCCTTGATCCAACAAAAAAAAAAAATTGAATTTCAATACATACAAATATATTTACATTTACCTATGGCTCTTTAAGTTCATATTAACAGCATTTCCTAGAATAACTATCATTATGATGAAACTAAGTATTGTATCCATAGATAGTTTAACAATATTTAACATATCTATGCAATTCAAAATTAAAGTAGAAACAATCTATATCTACCATTCCTACTGATTTATAAATAGCATCTAGATTAAATGTATTTTAAAAGAGAACACTTTGATCTATACTTAAATTAGGATTGGTTACTTCTAAGGTGAAACTACCTCACTAATTAGATTATGCTTGGTTGTAAATGAAATTTGCATGCTCAGGCATATTTGATAGCAACATTCAAGGATTAGTGTAGTCTAGAACCAAATAGATAAGGTATGGAGGATGTTTATTTGTAGGAATTTGATCTTAATGCATTTGATGTTATTCATCTATTATCTTTATGTTCTTATATTTAAAAAGGGCCAAATATTAATGCTAGTGAGAGTTTCACCTAAGTCGCTATATTCCTCTAAGTGATCTTTGATTTCCTTCTTACTTTTTCTTATTTCACACGATGATCTCTTGATTGACCATTGGTGTTCCTACTTCTATTGTATGGTAAATAATGACTCTCAGCAAGACATGTATTTGTGAAAAGAAGTGTATCTTCATGGTTTCATTATATGGCTTAATTGAAATCGATTAAGGTTTAACAAATCATAGAACATATATATCATCCTAAATAAATCGTGTAACATGAGTGTAGAAATATAATATTATTTTATGAATAAATTGTCTAATGTGAAATATACATATATATATATTTTTAATTAATTTCTCCCTTTTGATCAATTTATCTTTCACACTGGGGATATGACACCTCCCCAACAAGATAGACCCTTGAGAATGAGAAGGGAGATGGGAGATCACAAGCTTGTGATGACACTATTTCCGCAACAATGTGAGGAGAAAAACTGGTAGAGTGCCAACCTTAGAGCTTCAACAATCAAGAAAGTGTTGTGAAATGAAGTGTGGATTGCTTAAGAAAGACAAATTTAGTGTCTATAGAATGAATAAATTGGATTTAATGAGAAAGATAGATATTTGAAGGTGAATAGAAGCCCAAAGAGCCATTCAAGGTCAGTCAAGGGTGCAAGGGTGATACTCTTCATCGCCAATGGAGAAGTGTAATGCTTCTACAAATTCTAGAGGTGCGAATCATGTTAGGACAGCAACATGCTGCACAAACATCTTTGTGTTGCGCTAGTTTCCACAAAAGAATTCCCCCATCGTAAGTACACATCGCCACCAAGTGGGGTGTTGATGGTGTTTTTATGCACTTCATTAACACAAAAGACGTGCACTACCTCTTGAAAGACAATTTCACAATCGAAGCTGTGTATCACTCATCCAAGGTCTCTCGGATGTCAGGTCATGACGATGCTTAGATACCTCAGTAGTTTGATGTGATTTGCTGGAATCACAAGGCGGCCTTACAGAAACACAAAGTATGGGCACAAAGCATGAAGTTGGATCTTCGAAAGGAGTTTTCACATGTAAGCAGTTATGTCTTGGCTGTAGGTTCAAACAACAGTCTCAAACTCCATCTAGTTGTTAGATTTTGCTTTATAAAGTGCAATGAACCTTGGTGTTGTTCAGTTTCTAAAGAAAGTGAAAAAAGAGCGAAGGGGAAGAAAAGTTCCTAAGCTTAAAGCTTGCTGCGAACAGTGATAATGGAGTCCCTACAATGGACAATTCCTTCAAAACAATATCCCACTTAACCAGGGATTTCACAGTATCATGGGAATCGTGCAATCTTCTAAGGGCTACATATTTTTATCCTTCATCCACCACATACATGCATGAACTAAAGATAAGTATTTGAGGTAGCTTAAATTAGGTCCAGGCTAACTTTGCAAAGCTATCTGCCTTCAGCAAACAGCAAAAAGTATGGACTAAGGGATCATCAACAAAGCAAAAATTTTCATGAACAACCAACAGCATTCCTAAGGTTATCCAAATAGCATGAACAGCTAACTAAATAGCAAAGAGGTCTAAGCTAACATCTAATATTGGAGAAGTGAATCAATAGACATGAGAGAAAATAAGGAAATGCACCAAGTCAATGCTATTTCTCATAAATTTCAGCAGCATGTCTTTACAACAACTCAACTCTCACTTTTGCAAATGAGGGGAGTGCTCTATTTATAGTTTCCAAAAAACCAAATGAATGGCCAAGATTCATTTCCATTGTGTGGCCACGATTCATTACAAATTAGGGTTTCACCTACCCCCAAAATAGATTTACAATTTTAAAACATCTTTTGTCTTTTCCCTATTTTGTCATCTAGTGGATGACACTATTTACATTTTCGTCTTGTAGCTAATTGTTGTTCCTTTGGCTGTAGCTACTCTTCTGGGAAGTCTTCTTCCTCGGCTGGGCTGTCTAGTTGCTCCTCGGAGGCTGTGTGTTCAATATGCTTGAGGATTACGGCCTGGAGCTTGTCGATCTCGAGGATTTTGCATCTCAACGCCTGATAGCTCCATTCTTTGGCATTCTCTTCCAGCTGCTTCCAATCCTTGTCATACTTTGAGCCCTGATCTTTGAAGAGCTCTGATCTATCGAAGGCACGGGCAGTGAAACTCAAGAAGTCCGTTGTGATATCTTCGGCTGTCCCGTCCTTCATCCATTCCTCAAAATACAACCTGACCTTTTCTGCATCTAATTGCACCATGGGCATATCATGGCCCGTCATTAGCTTGAGGTACTCGGCGCATTCTGCTCAGATCTCCTTGATCCACGCAATATCTGGATCTATTCTGCCTTGGATCTGTTCCATCCTCTCTTTACGGTTGATGAGGTCTCTGCGCCATATGTCAACCAACCAGTGATCCTCCTTCTTCAGTTCTAGCTTTTCTTCCCACGTGCTTTCTGGCATTTGAAGGATGGCCTCAACCTTCGGGAAGGCAGAGTCGTAGATCGCAGGGAAGTTGGTGCAGAGCTTCCTTGTGCCTTCCAAGGATTGAATCAAGTCTAGGAACCTGTTGGCTATCTGCACAGCCAAGCCGATCCCTACGTTTCCGACCCTCGCAACCTGCTGGAACCAGTCCTCTATGGTCTTCTCTAAGTTTTTTCTCCTCTCTAGCTTATCTATCTGCTCCTTGGAGAGTAGCTGAGGAGTGGCCGTCGAGGTAGTGGGAAGGTCGTCTATTGAAGACCACTGCTAGATGTAGTTGGTTAGGGCAGCAACCTGCGCCTTTAGCTCATCTTTGGTGATCTTATCCTGCTTAATCAGATGCACCACCGTGGCCACTGACTCCTCCAGATGTCTGACCTTCTGTTCCCTGGTGGCTGTCCCTAGGTCGATCGTGGAGATATTGTAGCTTACTCCGGCCTGGCCAACAGTTGGCGTTGCTACTTGTGCAGCCCGGGAGCCAGAAGCGTCCATGGTTATCCTGGAACGGACCTTAGGCTTCTTCTCCTTCTTTGTTGTGGCTAGAGATCGAGCCAAGATGGCTTCCAATCTCGATCTCGGGTCGCTTAGAACAGGAGTAGTCTTTTCGAGCTGCTTTTCCAGCCAGTCGGGCATGGCAGATTTATCCTTGGGTGTACCATGGCTGCCTTCACCTGTCTCAGTCAGGGGCAAGACTTCTGCCTCCTTTTCCTTTTCAAGTTCTTCCTTTTCCTTGGCAGCATCCTCCTCCTCGTTAGAGTCTTGATAGAACACGAGGCTTTTGATGGGTGCGTTGGTGGTCAGTATCTGAGTGAGATCCTATTCTTTTGCTGCCTCTTCTTCTTTCCTCTTCTTAGCAGCCTCGGGCTCGGGGCTCCCTACCATGTGGGTCTCTGCCTCAGTGATATCCTTTTCGGGCTGCCCCTCTAGTGGCTGTCCCTCCTCACCACGTGGCGACGGTTCCGCCCCTTTTCCAACATCCTCATCAGAAATCTGAATAATTTTCCCAGCGCCCGAGCCATCCTCTCCATCCCCGGCCTCGGAGGAGCCCGTCTCTTCTTCCTCATAAGCAACCTTGTCAATGGTTCTATGCTCATGCTCGGGTTGCTCGTAATAGTCATCGGCCTCCTCCTCCATAGGCTTTGAAGCCTCCTGCTCCAGCTCCTCCATCTCCTTGGAAATCTGCATGGTGGCCTCCATGGTCGGCGGACCTGTTGGTGGTTGCGAAGGCTGAGATGTCGCGAGGGCTTGGGCGAGGGCAGCCTAGAGAGCGGGGTCCATTAAAAGTTGTGAGAGCTCGGGGGGAAGACTCTGCAGGTGCCGTGTAATGGCCTCGGGCACGCTAGAAAGTGGAACAGGTGATGGTATTGTTGCCAGAGGCAGGGAGGTGATGGGTGACATGGCAGCAGCAGAGGAAGGGGAAGTGGTCATGCTCGAGGAAGAGTCAATATTGATTATGGACCCGGCTGGGGGCGAAGAAGCAAGGTGAATAGAGATGTCCACCACTTAGGGAGATGAGGCGGCCACGGCCTGAGAGGGGGCAGCACACCAGTCGGGGGAGGAAGGAGCAATGGAGGCTGCGCCTCTGTTGTGACCACTGTCCTTTTAAACTTCTTTGGAGACGAGCCTCCCATATCCTTTGTTGCTTGTTCTTTGGGGCCCCCGGACTGTGTCGTTTCTACTTCTTTCCTCTTCTGGGACCTGGTGATGGGAGGAGACTTGGAAGTCTCACCAGTTGATGGGGAGGCAGCAACGTCCTCCATGGCGCTCGGCCCGCTTTTGAGTGCCTCGTATGTTAGAGCCACCCCCTGTTGCTCCAGCTTGTGCTAATTCGGCCCATCAACCCACTCTTAGTGCGAAGCTATGATAGGTCGGGTGATGGTATCCAAAGTCCTCGAATTTTGCTCATCCTACCGATGGAGGGATACAGTCGGCAACCAAGCAGTGGTACTGGTACCGTATGGACCTATCTTTCCTCGCTGGTCTCGCACCGAACAGTACTCAGCCTTTAAAACTGCATTGTCATTCGCATGTAATGTCTCTTGTGAACCTCCTTATCATCTCTATAATCTGCCCAAAAATCTTCAATATGGTACTGGTGGGCGTATGCCGGCCCTAGCGCCTTCCTGACGTGGCCGTGGGGGTCCATCCGTGGGCGAGCCGTGTACCATTCAAAGTTATACTCCTTGAGTTCCTTTTCTGAGTTGCCAACGCATTGAGATGTTTGCAGTCGATACTGGCCCTGGCCGAGGATCATGGATAAGGGATCCTTGCCACGGTTTCTCGGGTCAAGACTGCTCAATATGTTGATGCCTGACAGCTTCCGTGGAGAATGATCCTATCGTTTGGGTATCTCGGCAATTTGTTTGGCCGTTCCATGAATCCCTGCGCGCGGATGTAAGTGAACTTGGAGAACTGAATGTATAAGAAGGCATACTCCCTCAGGAGTGCCCTGGCGTCAGGAGATACCCTCTTCAAGTCCCCACGACACCACATGATATGGCCTAGCTATCATTGATCCTATGGGTAATTCTTTTGAAGTAGCGGTATTGTAGTTGAGGGTACCGGTCGAAAGGCTTAAGCCCTCGTTTGTGATCTCCATTCGGCACCTTGAAGATCCCACTATATTGCCTCTGATCCGCCAATGAGTACACCAGGTACGAGGTCATATAGAACTTGTTGTTTTTCTTGATATTCACTAACTGCTCGTGGAAGCAATTGCTGATGATACTCCCTCAGTCAAACGAGATCTTGGTTTCCACATCTTCATTTCCTCGTATGATCTGCTCAATGTAGTAAGCCATCCACTCCTGGAAGTAAGCGGCTGCTGGGAGGCCCATGACTCTGCTTAGCATAGTCACCAAGTCATGATAGTCTTCTTGAAAATCGCTGTGGAACAGCTCTTGGGGAACTTTTGCAGCGCTGCCCCGCTTCTCCTTCAACCAGTAAACGTTGATTGACTTCTTGATGTTCAATGGATTGGCATCCCATGCCGCCTGACACTGCTCCAAAGTGGGGAATTGCATATGTGGGAATGTAGGAATGTGGAATGTTTTTGTAATTCCTTCCGGAGACATGTCGGCAAGGATATTCCCTTCTTTGTCCACGATCGTTCGCGTGTCCGTCTGGTAGACTTCTCGGCAAGCTATTACCAGCTCAGGTGCTATTAGAGACGGAGGGAAGCCGACAGCTTTAGCGATTCCGCTTTGGCGTATCAATCGGGCATTCTTTGTTTTGGGATCGACCTTGACCCTCTGGGTGAACTCATCTATGTCCACCTGGCCTATATTGGTGTCCAAGATCTCTTTCCAGTCAGTCGAGACCTTTGACTGGAGCGGTTCACCCTGAAATTGGAACTTCATTTGGTCTTTGTCGTCTTTCCCACGGGCGGCCCTTCCGAATTTCTTACCCTTGTCCCTTTCGGTAGAGGCCCCTGAAGTTCCTGCGGCCAATTCCATATATCCTGCAGGCAAGGGCGAAGTTAGCACAAGAAAACACCAATAACGCTAATGTTAGTCCGTATTGTGAGCATATTATATAACTAACCATTCAAATGCATCATAAATTTAATCCTCAAATGATATCGATTTCCGTTTAGGGCAACTGAGCAATCCGGGCCTGGAGGGCCAGACTTCCCTGGCAGGAATGCTGTCAGGAAGGGAAAACACGCCCGAAAGTTCCCGGAGACCCCCGTTGGTCAGATTTTGATGTTCTAAGAGACCCATGATGAAGAATGGTCTGATTTAGAACATGGGTCGAAGTCAGATTCTCGATTGGACTTGATTTGGACCGATTTGGGGAGCTCTGGGGGTTTCAGGCCGGAAGGCAGTTAGGCGAAGAAAGCCGGCGGCGGCGGACATCAGACGGAAGTCCGGCGGCGGAAGCCCGGAGGCCGGAACCCGGGAAGGATAAGGTCGGCCGCCATCAGGTTTGGTTTCACAGTTTTAGACCAGACGGCACTTGGAGCACCGGGCCCCGGGAGACGGGAGGACACCAGCTGACGGCCGCTGCGTAATTGTTAATCGGCTTGAACGGCCGCGGCGAAGAGGAAACCGGAGCCCGGAGGGCGGGGAGCCGATGGAGGTTCACCGCCGAAGGAATTTGGAATGCGGCCCAGCAGCGACGGTGAGGTGAAGCTCGGGCTCCGACCCAAGGGATGACGCAAGGGGACGGCCGCGAGGAAGTTATGATGACCCTCGAAAGGCAGCGGCGAAAGGAGGATCGAGAGCCGAGCACCGGGAGACGGGGATGACGCACTGCCAGCCAAGAACGGGTTGTCGATAATCCTGGGCTACGCGTGGCGAAAATTCCCCGGAACCCGGAGGTCGGGCAGCCGGTAGGGTTCTGCCCTTCGAACGGCGGAACCGTCACGGAGTTCCGGGGAAGGAACTCTGAATGACCGGGCCCGAAGGTTCGCGGGGCAGTGAGAAAGATGCAAGTTGGTGGCCGGTGCAGAGCATCGGCGGAAAACTTGAAGCAGCGGCCCGAGGTCCGGGGTCCAGAGGCACAGAGGGCGCATCAAAAGAAAGGCGATTCTAGGTAGGGCACGAACGGCGAAGGCCAGAACGGGACCTAGAGGGTGGGGAGCCGACCGAGGTTCGCCGCCGAGGGAATTTGGTGCGACAGAATGCGACAAGCACCCCGGGGACGGAATCCTGACGACCCGGGCCCAGATAGGGAGGCGGCCGCTGGCAGGCACTTTGCGTGATAATAGAGCGGCGAAGGAGGGGATCGGGCCCGAGGGGGTCGGTCACCCTACGCGAAGAACAGCCGCGCGATGGTTGAGTTCCGAGTCGAGTGAGGGATCATTGTGTTAAGTTTGCGCGATTTTGAGGACATGGGTTTCGGGCGCAATGAGGGGTTGTTCATTTTTATGTATTTTAATTCATTGCTCATTTTAACCAAAATCCACAAAAAGATCAAAAATAGCGGTAGAGCGAACGAGGATTGCCTACCTCAAACTTGCTAAGCGGGAAGCTGATGGAATTCACCGGTGGAGTCGGCGGAGTGAGGTTGATGGCGACGATCGTGACGAGGGTGATTGCAGTGGGCTCCAATTCAACCGCTGCTCCAACTCGCTCAAATTCGCTAAGTGAAAAAGACATTGGCAGACCTCGGTTTATATACCCAACCACTCATTAATGCCGCATTTAATGCCTCGTACGTCTGCGCCAAAAGTCAGTCGGTTTCAAATTCGGGGTCGGCGGCGGCGACGAGGGTTTCGAGTTCCGGCAGGCGGGAAGCCGCGTAATGACGGCCGCTGCGAAACTTTGCGAGGACTTCGAACGGCGACGACGAAGGTGTGACCGGGGCCCGGAGGGCGGGGCGCGGTGAAGAGTTCGCTGCCGAAGGAACTTTCGCACTTCGTTTAAACGGGTGGCGCTGAGCAACACCAGTCTGGCATGGCCGATGGAGGATCGCCGTCGCGGACGGCGATCCTGGGATGGAAGTCCAGAGACGGACTTCCAGCGCCCGGGGCCCGAAGGAGCAAAGGCCGGCCTGGAAACCCGCAAGGAACAACGAACGGCAAACGGCACGGCGGGTTCCGAAGGGTGGAAAGATGCCCAGGAAACTCCACCAGGACGGCAAATGAAAGAGGGAAACCCGATAAGGGAACCCCGGAAGCCCGGGCCCGAAGGGGCCCAGGGCCGCCCCAAAGCCCGAATGGCCTAAGGGATCCACAAGGCCCCGAAGGGCACCAAAATTTAAAAGGGGAACCACGGTCGATCTTAGGATGAAACTTTAGGGTAATATCGACCATGCAAAATGTCAAAAAAGAGGGGCACACAAAACGAGGCAGCCCCGACAGACCTGACAAGGCAAAAGAAAAGAGGGTCCCTGTTCCCAACAGGGCTTGTGTGCTAAGGGCACAACAAATGGTGACTCCGCTGGAGAACGCTCCGGAACGTTCTAGGGATAAATATTCATTCAGGACCCAGAATCTCTAGTTTCGCAGACCAAAAACGGCTTCCAAGGATGAATCCGGGAGAGCGAGATCCTTAATTGGGTCAGCTTACATGACATCTCGAAAGTGTGTGTAGAGTGAGTTCATTCCTTTCCTAGGGATAGTAACCAAGGTTATTACTTGAACCAAGTGAGCTACATAAGTTGCCTAACACTAAAAGTAACCTGGACATTGCCCCGCTGTCAGTCAGACATCCATAGCCCCGGCGGAGTTGTCACTACAATCTCATGGATATTGCTCTACTGCCGGCCGGGCGTCCATAGCCCCGGTAGAGTTATCCGAACACCCATACGGTCGTTTATTTTCTTTTTCAGAGTTTCTTTTCTCTTCTTTTGCTTTGATATTTCATTTCTCTTTTACCATTTAGCTTGACCGGGTAAGCATTGAAGCCTACAATGGGTTTGAGACTGCAGTGGTCACTGGAGTAGACTTAAGATTTTTCACTTACTTGGGTGTCGTGACAACCATAGCACGGTCCTTCAGAATTTATGATTATGTAATTTGTGCAAGATTCGAGATGTGGGTAAGAAGATCCGGCGAAGGGTCAAGTTCTGAGCAGAATTCAGACAGGGAAATCATTCACGGACAGCTCTGCAAAGACCAATAGTCTAGAGTGAAGGTTTAGCCAGAGAACACAAAGAATGGATAGCAAAGTGAACCGCTTGTTAGGCAAGCACGGCCACCACAAAGGAGCGGGAAACCCTTCTCTAAACGAAACTGCCGGGAGGGAGAAAGCAAAAAATGACGCGAACAAAACGCAACAAGCAAGAAAGCAACTACTCTACCCTATGCACAGGTATTTACAGCAAAGAGCTTGAAGGAGCTCAAGCCTGTAAGTAATGCTTCAGGTGCTGCCCATTGACTGGCAACGGGACGTTTTCACTGGTTAAGTTTTTTAAGCAGAAGGCGTTATCTCCCAAAATCTCAGCTATCTGAAAGGGGCCAAGCCAGAGCTTGTCGAATTTATTGTGTCCCCCTTTCTTTTCGTGGGTCTTGTCCCAATATAGGACCAACTGCATCCTAAAAGGCCTTAATTTGGCCCATTGGCCGAATCCATCACTTCACTACACCCCCTCGACGCTGTCAAGGAAATTTCTATTGCGGTCCTCAACTTCCTAAATGTAATACCAGCTAGACGAAGCCCTCACGATCTCCTCCTATATAAAAATTGTTGATGAACTAAAGAGTCAAAATTTTCAGTGGATGGGGAACATCGGGCTCAAGACCATGTATTACGGGCGCGGAATGGGGAATCACTAAGGGTAGCCTTATGGCAGGTGCGATCAGCCCAAAGGGCGAAACGGAGCTGGGTATGCTAGTCCTTGGGATTCCTATCTAGTAGCTTTTTGATCATGGTAATCAAGTTCTTGTTTGTGGACTCGGCAAGGCCATTGCCCTGAGGGTAGTAATTGGATGAAAACTTGAGGGCAATCCCATAGTCAAACGCCTAGCTAGCAAATTTTAAAGAAGCGAAGGCAGGTCCATTATCACATACTAGAGCATATGGACAACCAAAGCGATTTAAAATGAAACTTTCTAAGAAATCAGTAACTACTTCAGTTGTACAATGCTTACAAACTATTGCCTCCGTCCATCTAGTACAATAATCAGTAGCGGTTAGAATGTACCTGTGTCCCGCGGATGATGGGGGGCTTACCGGACCGATGAAGTCGAAACCCCATTGTGCAAAAGGTCTTACCTCCAGCACGGGCTGCAGTGGGACAACAGCATTCCTCTCCCTGGTGGCGGTGGTCTGGCACGTATGGCATGAACGAACATGGCCATGGGCATCTTTGAAGACAGTCGGCCAATAGTACCCTGCCCTTAATATCTGATGGGCCGTAGAAGAACCCGAGCCATGGCCCGTACCAAACTTATCGTGAAACTCCCTCAAAACGCGTTCTGCTTCCTCCTTGCCGAGGCATCTTAAATAAACTCCCTCATGATTCTTCTTATAAAGAATGGAACCCTGTAACATATAACCGTTGCTTTTCAATCTGAGGGCCCTCTTCTGGACTCCTTGCAAATGTGACGGACACTTATGA
>VDFB02210877.1:0-29924 GCA_007258455.2 Sequoia sempervirens | reverse complement strand
AGAGTTAAAAATAGCCTTTCGAAGAATTATTTTCAGCGAAAAATCCGAGATATGGGTTTTGTCCAGAAAAGGATTCTAAGACAACCCAGAACGTCAGATTTGCGAAAATTCAACTTCTACTCGATCGTACAGAGATTTTTCACTTGAGAAAATCAGCAATTCGAGAACGAATGTTCTGAAGCTAAAAATTCATGAAAAATCAAACGCACAAATTTAACTCGAGGAAATTATATGGAAATGATCCAAATACTGAGACTTGTAGAATTCGCCAATTTCAGGAACATGCAATTTGTATTTTGTGAGAAATCTGAGATCTGAAGGATGAAAAAGACGTTTTTATGATGTCTTCTTTTGTGAAAATCGCCCAAGATTTCTTTGAAAAACTGATAATTGTGAACTTGAATCTGCAAAAAGATATGTTAGGTAAAAATCGCCTCTGAGAATTGATGTAGATTTTTCCTCTGAACTGGAAAAATTCGCCTTGGAATTGAAAACCACGAATTTCTCTTGAAATTTGCGCCTTTTGTTATGAATGAAATTCGAGTTTTCTCTGAAGAAAATACGAATTTTATTGAATTTGAGGATTCGCCTTTGATTTTTTTTAAATACGCCTTTAAGAATTGAGATATGCCTTTGAATAACAAATTCGCCTTTGAATCTCTGAAGGATTTGCGAATTGCTTTGGATTTTGAATTTGCTTTAAAGATATGCGCCCTTCTCTTCTGAAGAAATACGAATTTATCTTGAAGTTGCTTTGAAATTAATAAAATTCGATTTTCCCTTTGAAGATATGAATTTGCCTTAGAAAACCACGAATTCCACTTAAGATTGAATTGCTCGTAATGAATTCGAATTTTCTTCTGAAAGCTCTGTGAATAACAATGAAGATGGCGCCATGTATAAATAAGAAGAAATTCGCACTGAATTGTGACTGCAAGAATTCATAAACCCTAACAAGAATAGAAATCCTCTGATTGGTTGCCTTTCAGTTGCACTGACACTGACTGGAAGTTCAAATTTGAAATAAATAATAAAATATTTATTATCATGCAAAGGCGCCAAAAATAGAAAATCGCCATTAATAAACAAGTATATTTTGAACTTCAGTTGACAACCTGGTTGAAGCTTTGAGATTCATCGTTTGACTTTACTGATTCCGAAAAGTCATCTCTTGAGCACATAGGCGTCCATTTGCTCAAGATACTTCATTTTTCACTAACTCCCTATTTAATAGCTGACAGCACTGTCATGACTGGCCAACTTCGACACTGATTTCCGGATGACCGGGTGATGCTGAGACTGTTTTGAGATATTCATCGGAAAGCCTACTGAACAAGGAAGAAATGTCTGCTGGGAGACACAACTGCAAAATCCATCGTTTAACCCCTTGAAAAATTAGGCGCACTGACAAATTGCTTTACGGTTCCGTATCAGCCATTTCCTAAACTGCCATCCGATGTTTCCAAACGGTCACGATAAAGTTGAACGGGTGAACCTTGCCTTTATATGAGACGGCTCACGATGATCGGAGAGATATTCTCGCGACTAACGACATCAGATGCACGCATACCGAAGCCGTGGTTAAGGGCCTCAAAGTAAAGCGCCCCCGGCTCTAGGGTTGCACTTTTGTTATTTTTAATGGAAAGTTCTAACATTCATCCAAATACCCTACTTTGACCGCCGATAACCGGAGTCGTGGGATGACCCGATTCAGGCACTATCTGTTTTAACGGACAGCCAGAAGGACCTATAAGAGAAGTCTCTGGAGGTGATGAGGCAAGAAAACTGCTTCTAAGACCTCAAAAAACTCCAGTGCGTATTTTATTTAAGATTACCGCTCCCAGACTTAGCCATTTTCCGGACGTCCTCTCTTTGCAGTATTACACCAAAGACCTCGCACGTATGAGCGACTGTCGAATCCCGGAGGCTGACGGCTAGGCTCGTTGGAAAGATAAAATGATAACGCCAATAGTCGGAAGACTTCTAACGTAACGGGCTCATCTCGATGCCTCTAAAGGCTAGGCTACCGACTGCGGGAAATACACCTGGAAAATCATTTGTTGGTTCAGCCTCGCAAAATTACGCGTTGCTTAGAATTCGCCCACGACTCACCTCGAACGCCTCTGACGACAAGCCGAATGGTGCGCTATGAAGAAGTAGAGACATCATGTTGTGAAGACTACCTGCAAATTTGCCATCCGAGGGTCCTTAAGCCAAATACTTCTGGCTTGTACTTCTTGCACTGGGAACAAATGGAAGCTCGTAAAATGGAAAAACTCCATTTTAAGCTGATCTTTGGATGACTGCCGCCTGAACTCTAAGAGTCAGATGTCTGTACTTGATATCTTGTTGGATAAGCAGACTAGTTGTGAACAAATTGACTGCATTCGGCATCGAAACTGTCGAGATTTACCCCCTTCTTGAGATGGGCGCCCTCAGGCTAGAGGCGCGCTTTTGCCTGAAAAGAGCAAAATTTTCACATTTGGAACTTTAGGGATTTCAACTTCTGTCGCTGATAACCGGAGCTATGGGTCTCGGAACGCCTCGCTGGATAGCTCGACGGATAGCCAGACTGATTCTGAAGAGATTGACTGGATGCTTGAACATTTTAACCAGAATCTTGACCTTCAATAAGTTGGGCGCCCCTGGGCTATTCTTGCGCTTTTGTGCTTTTCCTCTGAGAAATCTCTATGATTTGATCATTGAAAACTCTGTTTCAATCATTGAAATGACCGTCTGCAATATGGAATGTCGTCGTGAGATGCTCCCCCATCGTGAAGATCTTCATCTTGAGTCTCTGCTTCAGTCTTTGTCCAATATAACTGACTTTGATTGACAAAACTATTGACAAATACTCCATGCTTGATATTGCCCAAAACTATATTCTACTACATTTTAGCAAGGTTTAGACTTTTAAATGCAAAATGCCTTGATGAAGCAAAAAATTTGGTTTGGGTACAACAGTATGGACCCTGAGAAGGTCCGAGCTATAGTTGAGTGGCCAGCACTAGAAAACCTTACACAACTCAGAGGATTCATTGGGTTGTGTGCTTTTTACAAGAGATTTTGTAAGAGACCAGGTGTCTCTCAACCCAAAACCCTGACTGCAAATACTGATTTTTGTTTGTTTTGTGTTTTTTGTGTTTTTGATGGGTTTTTTGCAATAAATAAGAAATTGCGATTTTGCTAGAAAAAGACTGGAAAAATAAGATAAAATACCAAGTGCATAAAAACTCCAGAATATCATTCATATATCGATGCCAGATGGTTTATTGATCATTCTGAATGATTACACTGAGATCCAAATAACATGCACCGGAAAACAATAATATTTATTTTGGAAAACCTGGTTATTGCAGCCGCCTTGAAAAGAAGAAGAATATGTACGGCCAGTTTCAGGACATGAATCTCCAGGCTTAGAAACAATGAAATAGCTCCAGTAACCCTAGGCGCCAACTTTGCAAAAGATAGAACATTAAAAGGCAAAGCGATGTCCTCTGGTGGTGAAGTACGACCCTTGCTGGTACAGAAAAGTAGGGCCCAGCAACAACATTAAATATGGTACGACCTCAATGAATGAAGTGCCAAATCTCTATGAAATGATCTCTGATATGTCGCCCCAATCAACTGATGAATAATCTCTGTAAATCCTTCCTGAATCGATCCAGTAAGCTCAATTGCAACCTCTGTACGAAGTCACCAAGTACGACAATCTTCAACTGGTATTTCACAGTCTCAGTATGCCAGATCTTGAAGAGGGAACGTTCTCCAAAATCAACTGTCTGCTGAAACCCTAGGTTCGCAAACTCCAATGCTCAGAGAGAGAATAAGACAAATTGAATAATCATAACATAAGAGTTTGATTTGTCCTGGCAGTGTATATATAACCCTTTTAAAAAATTCGACCCAAGCTTCTTTTAATAATCATTTAAATAAATGATTAAATTTGCCTTTTCTTGACTTAGGAAAAATATTAAATAAATAGCGTCCCATCATTAATGAATAAATAATTATTCATTATATTAAATATTCCATTTTATTATAAAGTATTAAAAATACTTTATAATATGCCATTATCATTAATATTTAAATATATTAATAAAGTGACTTTATAACATAAAGTCAAAATATCAATTATTTAATAATCATTAAATGCTCCGTTATTTTTCCATCTGACCAACAAACTGACAAACTGGGTCGACTCTGAGCTAACCAGCTGAACCAGGTGCCCTACCCAAAATAGCAGCTTCCCCCTGCCTGACTTACTATAAATAGTAAGTAACTGAAAAACCTCTCTGAAAGATTCTGCGAAGGCCCAACCTGAATCAACTGAAAGAATGATGCTCCTGAACACCGGGTAACTGCCTCAATTGATCCTCTACACACCACTGTCAGCCTACGAGGATCGGAATGATAGGCTAACCACATATCCAGCTGAACTGACTAGGAAGGGGACATCACAGTCCGCCCTCCACAGAATTGCTTGTCCTCAAGCAATCTCAGTCTGGATGCTATAAAATCTCCTCGAGACTCCACAGTAACATCCTCAAGTGGCAAATCTCTCCACTTGATCAGATATTCCCTGATCACCCTCCTCCGAAGGTGTCTCTCTCTCATCTTGAGGACGGTCTCAGGTACTAGTATCAATTTCCCTTCATCATCAAGGGGTGGCAGAACTGGAGAGGGTATCACACACTGACCCAATGCCTTCTTCAGGCGGGAAACGTGAAAAACGTTGTGAACCCTGCTATCTGCTGGTAAGTCCAACTCATATGCAACCTCGCCCACTCCTCTGATAACACGGAATGGACCATAGCAACGAGGTTTCAACTTCTCCGCACCACTCTTCCGCAGAGTAGACTGACGATACGGCTGCAACATAAGATACACCATATCACCCACTACAAAGGAACGCTCAACCCTCTTCTGATCAGCATACTGCTTCTGCTGATTCTGTGCCCGCTGGATGTTGTCTCTGAGAGACCTCAAAATGTCCTGCTAACTCTGCATCATATCTCCTGCACTCGACACTCTGCTATCACTCAATATCAAATCCACAAGGTTGGGCGCCTCATACCCATACAACACCATGAAGGGTTTCATCTGTATCGTCATGTGGTGAGTAGAGTTATAACAATACTCACAGAGGTATATCCACCTCACCCAAGTTCTCTGCTACCCAGCTATATAATTGCGCAAGTAACCTTCCACCCACTTATTGACAATTTCCGTCTGTCCATCTGTCTGCGGATGGTAGCTTCAGTACTCGATTGTGGGTCCGGTCCCACCAGGCTTGAACAACTCACGCCAAAGTTGCTCATGAGCCAGAGCTGTCTCTATCGGCCCGACTATCGTCGAGGCGAGCCCATGTAACGGAATACCTCTGAAGAAGAGCTGCTGCGGTCTGCGATCTTGTGAATGTAGTGATAATTGGAAAGAAGTCATGTGATTAACCGATCCAACCACTCGCATTAAATGCAATCTTTACCTTGGGCTTTTGACAGGCTTAGTTGATAAATTCCATGTCGATAAACTCCCTTCACGTAGAATTGTTGGAAGTGGGCTGAAGCAATCCAGCAGGATATGTGTGTTCCTGCTTGTTCTGGTGGCAAACAAAACACTCTCGAACATATGTAGAACATCAGTTTTCAGCCCTTTCCAAGTAAACCGTTCCCAAACCATCTTATATGTTTTGAAGTACCAGGATTGGCCTTAGGAAGATCATGAAAGGCTCTCAAAGCGTATCCCTCAACTTGGAACCGGACAGAGAAAAATCCGCCCTTGTAAATGATCAAGTCATCTACAACGGTATACCTACTATCCTGCTCTGTCCCATCAATAATGCTAGAAGCCCATGGGTTCTTAGCATACTCAGTAACGATCCGATGCCTCCAATCCTCGGAGATCTGTGCCATAGCATTCAACTGAGGTCTGCGAGACGAGGCGTAAGCTACAACATTCTGCTTCCCCTTAATGAAAGTAATATCAAAATCATATGATTGCAGTTTGCTGACCCATTTCTGCTGCCTCTCATTTAGGTCTCGCTGTCCAAGGAAGTGTTTCAGGCTATTGTGGTCTGTACCCACACTGAACTTGCTGCCTACCAAGTATTGCCTGAACTTAGCCAAAGCATGCATAATGGCTAACATCTCCTTGTCGTAAATGCTGTAAAACCTCTCAGGACCCCTAAGCTTCCTGCTCTCAAAAGCAATAGGGTGCCTCTCCTGCATGAAAACAACACCAATGCCCTCCCCTGAAGCATCGCATAACAAATCAAATGACTTCGTAAAGTCAGGTAAGGCTAGCACTGGGCACGAAGTCATGATCACCTTAAACTTGTCAAAGCACTCCTGCGCCTGTGGTGACCAAGTAAAAGCCCCTTTCTTTGTCAAATCATTAAGGGGTGCGGCATGACGTGAGAACCCACTAACAAATCTCCTGTAAAAAGCACACAACACAATGAATCCTATGAGCTGCGTAAGGTTCTCTGGTACTGGCCACTCAACTATAGCCCGAACCTTTTCAAGGTCCATACTAACTCCCTTGTCACTGATGATGTGCCCCAGATACAACAACTTCACCATGCCTAGTTCACACTTGGATTCCTTGGCATAAAAGGACTACTCAGCCAAGATACCCAAAACTACATCTAAGTGAGCTAAATGCTCCTCCCATGACCTACTGTACACCAGGATGTCATCAAAGAACACCAACACGAATCTCCGCAACTGAGAACTGAAGACCCTGTTCATGGTAGCCTGAAAGGTGGCAGGTGCATTGGTTAAACCGAAAGGCATAATCAAGAACTCGAAGTGACCGCAATGGCACTTGAAAGCGGTTTTCTCAATGTCTTGCTCCCTCATCTGAATCTGGTGATACCCGGATCTCAAGTCAATCTTTGTAAAGAAGATAGCACCGTGCAACTCATCAATCAACTCATCGATGCGTGGTATCGGGTACCTGTTCTTACTTGTTCTTTTATTGAGCTAGTGGTAGTCTATGCACATCCGCAGTGATCTATCCTTCTTCACCAATACAACCGATGAAGCAAAAGGTGACTTGCTAGGTCTAATATGCCCCATAGCTAATAACTCATTGATGGTCTTCTCTATCTCATCCTTGAGTCGTTTCGGATGCCTGTAGGGTGTAATCATGACGGGCTTTGCGCCCTCCTCCAACTCGATGATATGCTCAGTGCCTCTATCTAGAGGTCTACCAGGTGGAATGTCGCTAAACACTTTGGAGTGTTTAGTCCTCAGTATTTGAATGTTTGGGTGGTACTCACCCTTCTGCTGTTCCTGCTATGCTGGCATTAACATACACTCTGCAGCCCAGTCAGCCATATCATGACATATGAGTTTCTCCATCCGCCTGTACGAAGCCATCCTCAGATTACTGTCTTTAATGGCTTTGATGACATGAGGTCTCCCATTAACCTTGAACTTCATCTCCATGTCTCGTAGATTGAGTGTGAACTCACCCAAATCGTGAAGCCATGCCATCCCTAACACCACATCAGTATCTCCCATATTAACAACATAGAATTCAGTCTTGAACTCATAGTTGTTCAACTGCATCGGAAGATTAGTAATCTTTCTGTCACATTTGAGGGTGTACCCATCAGCCACCTTGACTCGAATACCCTCAAACTCTTCTGTCTGTATACCGCGTCTCTCTACCAACCGTGCATCAATGAAATTATGAGTGGCACTAGTGTCGAGCAGAGTGATTACCTTCTGACCTGCTAGGAGCCCGCGAAGTCTAAACGACCCATCTCTCTGAAGGCTAGTCAAATGTGCCTCCTGTAGCTTCCTTCCTCCTTCGTTTTCACCCTCATTTTCAGACCTGTCATCATCTGAATGCTCAAAATCAGCTTGCTGGTCTGACAGATCAGATTGCTCTTCTCCCTCATAAAACCATTCCATCTGATTGTTTTTAACCTTGGGACGAAGTGTGCATACATGTTTTTCATCATAGGGTGCCTTGCACCAGAAACACAATTTTTTCTTCCATAGATCATTCAGTGTTTCTCTATCAAAGGGTGGTGCATTTTGTCTCTTAGGATCAGGTGGATCCCTCTTTCTGTCAAAGGGCCTATTCCTGTCAAAAGACCTATTAGGCCTCATGTAGGGTGTCGAACTTGAAGTGAACTTGCTGCGAGGTGCTACAAGCTCCATGTTACGTGCCTTCCTCATGGCCTCCTGAAGAGTAGGAGGATCAAATGCCTTGACCCAACCTTTCATAGGCTCTGTCAAACCCTCGACGAAGAGTATAACAAGTCTCCGTTCTGAAATGCCTGTCACCATGACTGCAACCCTCTGAAACTCACCGACATAAGCATCCAAACTCCCTGTCTGTCTGAGCTGAGCTAGCTCCCTGAAGTAGAGTTCCGGATCCTTCTTGTCGAAACGCTCTATGAGCCTGCTGGTAAACTCCTGGTAAGTAGTGACTGTATGATGGCCAAGTGTGTACATGCCATGATGCCACCAGTCATGCGCCAACCCGTCAGGATGCAAAGTAGCAAACTTAATGGCCTCGTCCTCCTTCATAGGTCTCAGTGATAGATAATTGTCCAACTTCTGAACCCAAGACCTCGCTGATGTCTTATCAGAACCATCAAAGTATGGCAAGGTGATTTTGCTAACTGCATACTGCAAATCCCTGTTCACCTGTGGCTGTGGCTGCTGGTGCTGAGGAGTTCTACGGTCAAATCTACCTCCCCCTCTAGGTTTATGAACATCCATAAACTCATGAAAAGACAATGCCTGTCTGATCCTAGGTGCTAATGATAGATACTCACCGTGAAATCTAGTCACATCCGCTACTAACATGCCATTGTGTGGTTGAAACTCCTGATGATGACCCTGCTGCTCTGCATCCGGAGTCGAAGGTGGGGTCTCTCTAGATATGAATGTAGGTTGTCTAGGCCTACACTCCCGATAGATTGGTCATGGCTGTCGTGGTGTTGATGCCAAAGGCTGGTCCACTTCTGCAGTCCTGCTCGACTGTCCGATTTGGATATAGTGCGGCTGGGATGAAGTATACTGTCTAATAGTGCCCATCAACTGGGACATCATGTCCATATTATCGTGCCTGCGTTTGAACTCCTCAGTAATATCACCCTCTGCATGCGCTTTCTCTAAATCCCTAAGTGTCTCAGCAGGGATCTCACGGTCTGCCATCAGTGTTGTGACATTGTTCTCATTGCTGTTGGAGCTAGATCTGTGAATACCCAATACTACTGATACTGTCTCACCTTCAAGAATAGGTGGACCTGTCCAATCCTCAACTCTGCCTGTTCCTATACCCTTAGTATAGTGAATGATGTCTCTACTCATGAAAAAGCATCCAAAAAGCACTCTATTTACTGAAAAAGCAACTAAAAAAGCACAAGATGGCAGGAAAACTGTGCTCTGATACGACTGTAAAAGACCAGGTGCCTCTCAACCCAAAACCCTGACTGCAAATACTGATTTTTGTTTGTTTTGTGTTTTTTGTGTTTTTTATGGGTTTTTTGCAATAAATAAGAAATTGCGATTTTGCTAGAAAAAGACTGGAAAAATAATATAAAATACCAATTGCATAAAAACTCCAGAATATCATTCATATATCGATGCCAGATGGTTTATTGATCATTCTGAATGATTACACTGAGATCTAAATAACATGCACAGGAAAACAATAATATTTATTTTGGAAAACTTGGTTATTGCAGCCGCCTTGAAAAGAAGAAGAATATGTACGGCCAGCTTCAGAACATGAATCTCTAGGCTCAAAAACAATGAAATAGCTCCAGTAACCCTAGGCGCCAACTTTGCAAAAGACAGAAGATTAAAAGGCAAAGCAATGTCCTCTGGAGGTGAAGTACGGCCCTTGCTGGTACAGAAAAGTACGGCCCAGCAGCAGCATTAAATATGGTACGGCCTCAATGAATGAAGTGCCAAATCTCTGTGAAATGATCTCTGATAGGTCGCCCCAATCAACTTATGAATAATCTCTGTAAATCCTTCTTGAATCAATCCAGTAAGCTCAATTGCAACCTCTGTATGAAGTCACCAAGTACGACAATCTTCAACTGGTATTTCACAGTCTCAGTATGCCAGATCTTGAAGAGGGAACGTTCTCCAAAATCAACTGTCTGCTGAAACCCTAGGTTCGCAAACTCCAATGCTCAGAGAGAGAATAAGACAAATTGAATAATAATAACATAAGAGTTCGATTTGTCTTGGCAGTGTATATATAACCCTTTTAAAAAATTCGACCCAAGCTTCTTTTAATAATCATTTAAATAAATGATTAAATTCGCCTTTTCTTGACTTAGGAAAAATATTAAATAAATAGCGTCCCATCATTAATGAATAAATAATTATTCATTATATTAAATATTCCATTTTATTATAAAGTATTAAAAATACTTTATAATACGCCATTATCATTAATATTTAAATATATTAATAAAGTGACTTTATAACATAAAGTCAAAATATCAATTATTTAATAATCATTAAATGCTCCATTATTTTTCCATTTGACCAACAAACTGATGAACTGGGTCGACTCTGAGCTAACTAGCTGAACCAGGTGCCCTGCCCAAAATAGCAGCTTCCGCCTGCCTGACTTACTATAAATAGTAAGTAACTGAAAAACCTCTCTGAAAGATTCTGCGAAGGCCCAACCTAAATCAACTGAAAGAATGATGCTCCTGAACACCGGGTAACTACCTCAAATGATCCTCTACACACAACTGTTAGCCTACGAGGATCAGAATGATAGGCTAACCCCAAATCCAGCTGCGCTGACTAGGAAGGGGACATCACAGATTTGTTAGTGGGTTCTCACGTCACGCCGCACCCCTTACTGATTTGACAAAGAAAGGGGCTTTTGCTTCGTCATCACAGGCTCAGGAGTGCTTTGACAGGTTTAAGGTGATCATGACTTCATGTCTAGTGCTAGCATTACCTGATTTCTGAAATCATTTGATTTGTTTTGCGATGCTTCAAGAGAGGGCATTGGTGCTGTCTTGATGCAGGAGAGACACCCTATTGCTTTTGAGAGCGAAGCTTAGGGGTCCTGAGAGGTTTTACACATTTATGACAAGGAAATGTTAGCCATTATGCATGCTTTGGCTAAATTCATGCAATACTTGGTAGGTAGCAAGTTCAGTGTGCGTACAGACCACAATAGCCTGAAACACTTCCTTGGACAGTGAGACCTAAATGAGAGACAACAAAAATGGGTCAGCAAACTGTAGTCATATGATTTTGATATTACCTTCATTAAGGGGAAGCAGAATGTTGTAGCTGACGCCTTGTCTCGCAGACCTCAGTTGAATGCTATGGCACAGATTTCCGATGATTGGAGGCATCGGATCGTTACAGAGTATGCTAAGAACCCATGGGCTTCTAGCATTGTTGATGGGACAAAGCAGGATAGTAGGTACACCGTTGTGGATGACTTGATCATTTACAAGGGGCGATTGTTCCTGGTTCTTGGTTCCGAGTTGAGGGATACAGTTCTGAGAGCCTTTCATGATCTTCTTATGGCGGGCCATCCCGGTTACTTCAAAACGTACAAGTTAGTTCATGAACGGTTTACTTGGAAAGGGTTAAAGACTGATGTTCTTCAGTATGTTCGAGAGTGTTCTTTTTGCCAGCAGAACAAGCAGGAACACACATATCCTGTTGGATTGCTTCAGCCACATCTAATACCTGACAAGAAGTGGGAGTGTTTATTGATGGATTTTATCACAGGTTTGTCGAAAGCCCAAGGTAAAGATTGCATTTACGTAGTTGTTGATCGGCTGACCAAATATGCGCACTTCTTTCCGATCACTACTACATTCACAGCATCGCAGACTGCAGAGCTTTTCTTCAGAGAGGTATTCAGGTTACATGGTTTGCCTCAGACTATAGTCAACGATAGAGATAGTCGGTTCATGAGCAACTTTTTGCAGGAGTTGTTCAGACTTTGTGGGACCGAACTGACACTGAGTACCAGCTACCATCCATAGATAGATGAATAGATGAAGATTGTGAATAAGTGGGTTGAAGGTTATCTGCGCAATTACATAGCTGGACAACAGAGAGCTTGGGTGAGGTGGATATACCTCTGTGAGTATTGTTATAACTCACTCACCACATGACTATACAGATGACGCCCTTCATGGCATTGTACGGGTATGAGGTGCCCAACCTATTGGATTTGATATTGAGTGATAGTAGAGTGCCCAGCGCGGGTGATATGATGCAGAGTCAGCTGGACATTTTGAGGTCTCTCAGGGACAATATTCAGCAGGCACATAATCAGTAGAAGCAGTATGTTGATCAGAAGATGGTTGAGCATTCCTTTGCAGTGGGTGACATGGTGTATGTCATGTTACAGCCATATCGTCAGTCTACTCTACGGAAGAGTGGTGCGGAGAAATTGGAACCTCGTTACTATGGCCCATTTCGAGTCATCAGATCAGTGGGCGAGGTTGCATATGAGTTGGACTTACCAGCGGATAGCAGGGTTCACAACGTGTTTCACGTTTCTCGCCTGAAGAAGGCATTGGGTTAGCATGTGATACCCTCTCCAGTTTTGCCACCCCTTGATGATTAGGGGAAATTGATACTAGTGCCTGAGGCCATCCTCGAAGTGAGAGAGAGACATCTTCGGAGGCGGGTGATCAGGGAATATCTGATCAAGTGGAGAGATTTTCCAGTTGAGGATGCTACATGGGAGTCTGAGGAGATTTTACAGCATCCGGAGTTGAGATTGGTTGAGGACAAGCAATTTCAGGGAGGGTGGACTGTAATGTCCCCTTCCTAGTCAGTACAGCTGGTTTAGTGGTTAGCCTATCATTTTGATCCTCGTAGGCTGACAGATGTGTGTAGGGGATCACTTGAGGCAGTTATCCGGTGTTCGAGAACATTACTCCTTATTGATTGGGTTTGGGCCTAGCGGAGCGTTTCAGTGATTTACAAATACTTACTATTTATAGTAAGTCGGTGAAGAGTTGCTATTTTTAGCGGGCACTTTGGTTGGTTAGTCGGCTTCGGTTCGAACGGTTTGATGATCGATGAACAAGCGGTGTTTGTTGGTTGCGGGGACGAAGCACCCCACAATAGATACCTTCTATTCCCATGGGCAAGAGAATAGTTGAATATCTATTTCTATTAATCGAGATCCTGTCGGTACTAGTTATTTTCTTACCCGGGTCTCCTCGGCCTTCTCCGTGATTCTTGTGTGGGCATTTAATATTTATTAAAAGTTTATTAATTTGATTTTATAATATAAAGTCACCTTAATGAAATATTAAAATTATTAAGTGGCGATTTATAAAGTATTTAATACTTTATAAAAGAGGGGTTAAAATAATAATTAAATGAGCATTTAATTATTAATCAAAAGGGGTTGCCATTTATTAAATATTTGTCCTAAGTCAAAAAGGGTGAAATTAATCATTTATTTAAAGGATTATTAAAAAGATGCCTTGGGTCGAATTCATGAAAGGAGGTATATATACTGCCAAGACAAATCGAACTCATTATGTTATGATTATTCAAATTTGTCTTATTTTCTCTCTGAGAGCATTGGGGTTTGTGAAACAAGGGTTTCTGCAAACATTTGATTTTGGAGAATGTTCCCTCTTCAGAATCTGGCATACTGAGGCTGTGAAATACTAGTTGAAGCTTGTCCATCAGCATGGCTTTATCCAGAAGTCATACAGAGCTTACAGTGAAGTTTCCATTCAGTATTTGGTTCTATTGTTCATCAGGAAGAATCATTTTTCAAAGATTACCATTGACTGGCATCTGGCGCACTTCCCAAGAAAAGGGTACGACTGTATTTAATGCTGCTGACAGGCTGTACTTGCTGCTGTAAGGACGTCTTTTCTCCTGACATCCCAAATGCCTACCATCTTAGCCTCTAGTCTTCACCATCTTGGACGCACAGGGAAGGAGAGTCCATTTCAGCCTTTATTTGTGAGAAGTTAATATCTAGCTGGGCCGTACTTTCTTTTCATTCTTCTAGGCGGCTGCAAGTAATAATCAGGTTCTTTAAAAAATATCATTTGTTTACTTCTTCCGTTACCGGGATAGCATTGTAGTTGCTCAATAATGATAATAAAATCATCTGCCATTGCTCTGGGAGTTATTTGATGCATTGCTATTTATTTATGAATTTATTTGTATTTATTTCTCAAAATCGCAATTTCGTTATTGCTGCAAAAACCACCAAAAAATCATAAAATACCAAAACAAACAAAAAACTTAGCAGTATCAGTTGGTGATCGGGTTGAGAGACACCTGGTCTCTTACACCAAGCTTCAAAAATCTCTTGTTCAATCTGCCAATAAGCACTTGTAGAAACCCTGGATGGATTCCTCAACAATTCCAGTTAGGGTTGATCTTTCACAACCGAACCTGGTACTCTAGAGTCTTGAAACCCTTGAGCAATCCAAGCTTCAAGTTTTACCATGCAGGTATGAGAAATAGAAATAATCCAAGACATGATGATAATGGCTTGCAATCAGCTCCTTATAAAGAATTACTTTCACCTCGAAGAAGCTTCTAGAATAAAATATTATTTTATTCACTTAAGTGATTCTATGATTTATTATTTTATTTAGTCACATTATTAAATCAATTAAATATAAAGTCATCCTTTTGATATTAATTTATTGGAATAACTTTATAAATAATTAATTTAATATCTCCAATTTATTTAATTAAAATAATCAATTAAGCTATTTTTTTGATATATTATTAATTTGGACAACTTAATCAATTACTTTAATTAAATCACCATACCTCCAATTCGGGGACATGGCAACAATACCTTGCAAGGCTCTTGTAGACTCCTTAGGCATGCACAACTTGGCTATGTGTTTTGTTCTTGCAACTTCTAACTTTCCCGGGGACTATCATATGTGAAAAATAAACTAACCACCATGTTTTTTCTGCACCACTCTAATATAACTAGGAGCTGAAAATTTTGCAACAGATGATACTCCTGCAACTATTATTTTTTTTGTCCAACTTGTTTCTTTATAAAGCTCATGTTTACTTTAAGGTTGTGGCTTTGATAGTAAATGAAGAGGCATGGGAAGAACAATTTTTGAGACCTAGAAATAATCATCTTGAATTCTCCATTCAACTAGAATTCATTCATTCATGTATATCAACAAATAGGTATGTGACCACTATTGTTGGACAGCTACTGGAACATCTTGAACTATCACCAAACTTTCTTGCATAGAAATTTTTTGATGATCATCTAGTTTTGCTTTGAAAATTTTATCATTTTCTACCACCTTATTATGAAATTTCAGCTGAAAATGTAAAATTTGATCAATACATAATTGTACCTTTATCTGTCTGGCTACAAGCTTCTTCTTGTTGAAATTGATGACCTGTAGTAGCATTCTTGCTACTAGTATCATCCTTGATGCGATGTCTACGATCTCTACTATATTCTCCAAAAAGTGTAAATTTTTCATAGCTTTCATATTCTCCAATAGCCTTTGTACTTGCAATTTTATGATATGCGCTTGTAATAATAAAATCAACTTGATTTAGTGGAAGAATGTCTTGTGAATAGACATGCAAAATGGTAGCTTTCATTAAACCTTTTCCATCATAGGTCCAAATCTACATATTTGGTCTTCTTCCAAGCACGTGCAAGGTTACTACGAATGATCTCTAATTTCTTTGCAACCAAAGAAATCACAAAATTCTCATGAAAATAATTCTCAACTCTTGCTATTTCTCCTCTATGCATTATGGGGTGGTGACAATGTGTGGCTTTGGCAGGTTGGGAACATGATTCCAACTTCATGATATGCAAAGTCCCTCTATTTGGTGGTAGTTTGTGAGGCAAATCATTGAAAACTATACTATATTCATCCTTACTATTTTGAACATGATAAGTGTCTTGCTTACCTACGGATATGAGTAGATACTTGGCTGCTTGTGTGTCTTGTTCTTTGTGGGTGGAACCTTCTATTCCTTTTATTGAGATTAGGCCATGTGTCTTATTTGAAATTCCTTTAAGTACCGCCACCTTTCCTTTAGATTGGAACTTAAGCTCCATGGATTAATAGTTCTGAGAAAATTCAGCAAGGGAGGGTAACCACTATACACCCAAAACTATGTTTGTTTCTCCTAAACCCACAACATAAAAATCATCACATACCTTATGTTTTCCTATGATTATGTTGAGCTGCCTAATTTTCTAGGTACAAGGGATGGTGAATCTGTCAACTACTATGAAATTGAATCCTTCAAATTCTTTAGCTTCACGTCACCTCTCGACTACCAAGTGCTTGTCAATGAAGTTGAGGGTAGCTCCACCATCACTAAGTATTGTGATTCTCCACTTGAATAGTATTCCCAAACTCTAAAAGGATTATATCAAGGTGCTCTTGAGAGAGAAGCAAGCATACCTTTACTAATGACATTATCTTCGAAATTCATATATGGTTTCTATTCCTCTACCACCCTTTTTGGCTCAAGTTCTTTTGGTTCTTCCTCCTCATTAGAAACTACTTGAATTTAGTATATTTGTTCCTTTCCAAGACATTTGTTACTATCTTCCCAAGGCTCCTTGCAAAAGAAACGAAATTACTTCCTCCTAAGCTCATTTATTGTATCTTTCTCTTTTCTTGGTGGTGTGCTCTTCTAGGGTTGTGCATGAGATTCTTATTTTTGCAAAGTTTTCTTTGGTTGAGCCAAAGGTGGTGTCTTCAAGTAAAATTTATTCTTGGGTATTGAGTTTTTCAAGATTAGAGCTCTATTAATGGCTTCATGCAAAGATGGTGGATTGAAATATTTCACCCAACCTTTGAGAGGTTAGGGCAAGCCCTCCATACAAAGAATAGTAAGCCTCCTTTTAGAAACATTTGAAACCATCATAGATAATCTTTGGAACTTTGCCACACAACTATCCATAGTGTTGTTTTGCCTTAACTGAGCCAACTCATTGAAATGGATTTTTGGATCTTTTCTATCAAACATGTCAATTAATTTCTTGCTGAAATCATCCTATGTGCTAATCAAGTTGTGTCCTTGGGTGACCAATCCATAGTACCACCACTCATGTACTATACCTTCCAAATGAAGGGTAGAAAAATTTATAGCTTATTCCTCCTACATAGGGTTTTGTGAAAAATATATATCTAACTTCTAAATCTAAGCACATGCTATACATTTATTGCAACCATCAAAAGAAAGAATAATTAACTTACCCAATTTGTGTTGTAAATCTCTTTAAGGCTGATTTTCATTCAACCTTCTTTCACTCTTTTGTCCACTCTTCATCTTCAAGTTGTGGAAATTGATGAGAGACATTTATACATGAAATTTCAATCTAGGAGCTATGTATTCATCAAAATAGGATGCAAAATTATCTCCTTTCTGATTTTAATTTTTTTCTTCCGCTAGTTCTTTTTGTAAGAATTTATGTTAGAAAGGTCTAGATAAGTAACCCACAATAGTTTTGTTATTTGTAGAAGCACTTCTTTGACCTATAGGAGTTTGAACTAGCCTTGGAATTTGTAATGTTCCCTTCCAATTAATGGTCGGGATATTTTATTGGTTTATTTCATTCTTGTAAACCAATAAATAAATTAAGGGAATTAATTATTAATTAATTAATATTATTCTTTCAAAAGCAAATATTACAAATAATAATAATTAATTATTATAAAGTGAAGCAAATATTACAAATAATAATAATTAATTATTATAAAGTGACTTAAGTGGTGTTGTGATCTTTTCACACATCGCCCATTCAAGATGGGGACTCCCCTAAATTTGCCCATTCGCCATTTTACTTTGGTTTTGTGTGTCTCTCCCAGATAGTCTCTTTCTCTCGATGGTCTACTTCGGGACGCTCCTCACCGCGAAGCTTCAACATACCCTTTTGGGCTAAGTCTAAATTAGGGTTTCATCGCTTCGGGTCAGTCCCGAGGTCTAATGGGGTGAATAAAATTGAAAATTGAGCTTCTAACATTTGTGCTAGTGTGTTTCCCGCTATGCTCAAAGAAAATTTCAATCGTGATTCCCGAGGTACTTACTATTTTTAGTAAGTGTGAAATTCGGAGTAGTTTCTCAACACTTTCGAAGTTTTAACAGTCACACTGCATTCAAAACACATCAAGTTGCTCGTGTGCAAAATTTGAGCCGAAATAGATAACTTTCTATTTTTAGCAGTTCAGCTTCCGGAGCAAATTTCGCGGCGATGCAGTTTCTTTGCATGTCCAAGGTGATTCCTTTGGGTTTTTCAGACCTTCGCGAACGATGTGACATTAGCTGCAAGTCGAGACGCATCACTTTCGTAATTCAAATTCGAGGCTATTTTAGGGTTTGTATGTCGGTTTCTTTTGCATGCCTGGGTGATTCCCGATGGGTTTTCTGAGAGCTTCAGCGATGGCATGACAGGAACGAGGATTCTCACCGCTAGTTGAACTTGCTATTTTAGTTGTGTGTCCCGCTACCGCTTCCCAGCTAGCTCAGAATCACGAGTCGATCGTGAATGCCACGTAAACGAACTAACGAGATCTTTTGGTGTGCATGCAAAGCTTAATTAGCTCTAGCCTCGAGCCTAAAAATAGCATCAAAAGTCAAAATCTTCAAAATCCGTGTAAACTTATTACGACAACACCTTCTCAGCTATCTCACAGGAAATTTCAGTCAAATGGAGCACTTAATATTTTATAGCAAGTCAATTTTGAAACTCAAGGTAAATAGTAAATCAAGTGCATGCGTTAGTGTCAGCAGTAAGGTCACGTGGTGAGGAGCGCCTCATTCAAATTTCAACTCGATCGGAGCTTGGGAGCTATCAGAAACACGAGCTTACTATTTATAGTAAGCCACCTTCAGAAACAGGCTAAAGATAGCAGGGTGACTAAAAATGGCAGTGTCGGTAGGACAAGGAAGCTATGAGGATGCTACGTTCAAAATTTCAAGCCAGTCCGAGCTTCAGGGACGCAAAATCAAGAAACTTACTATAAATAGCAGGGCACGTAAGCTGGCGAAAGATGATGAAAATTTGTCTAAGTCTAGAGCTTCATCCAGTTGACATGGCAAAATGCGCCTAGCTAATGAGGAGGCATAAAAAAATTCCAAGTTTGAAGTTCGTCCAGTACACAGGCCTAAATTCGCCAAGTTCGAAGAAAGTCAAAGAAAAGTCAACACTTTTTATCCTGCAGGCCTAGCAAAATGCGCCCAAGAGAGCTCAGGAAGATTGAAAAATTTTCTAAGTATTAGTGTTCATCCACCTCCAGGGGCAAAATGCGCCCAAACTTGAAGAGGAAAAAGGTTGATGGCAAAATTTTCTAAGTCTGGAGTTCATCCTCCACCACCCTCTAAATGCGCCATCCTTCATGCAAGTTCAAATGCGCCCAGCAAGCAAAAGGGTCAAGAGGTCAACAAAACTCGTCCTTCACATATGGCTAAATGCGCCCAACTCAAGATGTTCAAGCATGGAAAATATTTTAAGTATGAGTTCCATCCTCTTGCATGGGTAAAATGCGCCCAAAATGGGCCATGTAAAGACAAAAACTAGAAGTTCAAGAGTCACATAAAGGCGTTTTTCCTCCATCAAGTAGCAAATGCGCCTAAGTTAGAAGCTGGTCAAACAAGTCAAATGTTTCCATCCTCCACTATAGGCAAAATGCGCCCAAAAGAGGGCATGTGAAGACAAAACGTGGGAGATGAAGGGTCACTCCAAGGCGTTTGAAATGTTTTGTCCTCCACATCAAAAATGTGCTCAAGGTAGGAAAGAGTCAACAAAGTCAAACATTGTTATCCTTCATCCACATAGAAATGCGCCCAAGCTAGCTCAAGTGAGGACAAAAATGGAAGTTGAAAAGTCACATAAGGCGTTGGAGAAAGTTTCATCCTCTTGACATGCTCAAATGCGCCCACATTGAAGTGTAAAAGGTAAATAAGAGTGGTAAATAAGGTAACAAGTAAGTGAAGATACTCCTAGGGCGTGGTGAAGGGATATGTGCTAAGGCGTGATTTTTTTTAATCACCTCTTCAAGTGCTAGGCGCCTCAGTTGAAAATGAAATATTTTCTAAATGTTGGAGAATTTGCCTAGGCATTGGGACTTCAAATAAATTACCTTGCAAGTGTGGAGTGGGAAATAAAATGTGCCAGGCGTGAATAAAAAATTTTTCTCGACGGAGTTGATGATTTTCCCATTGGCAAACTAGTAAAATTTTCCAGGGCAAAATTTTCAAAGTTTTTCAAGATGATTTAAAAATTTTTCTAAGGCATGGAGTATTCCCTTCCTCTAGAAAATACCTTTGAGCTCCTGAGGTGGTGGAATTTTCCCCTCGTATGTGCTGTGGCTGCCGTGAGATGAAGTCGCGAATGCCACTCAATAAGCAAGATTGATAGAAATTTTTTTCCAAGTCGTTAAAATTCTCGTGAGAAGATCAAAGAACGGATTTAAATTTCACAGTGGAAATATTTTCTATAAGTTCAAAAACTCAAGAAAATTAAATGAACCCGCTCTCGCTGGGCACCCATGAATTGAGCGCCTTCGGAGAAAATTTTCTTCTGGGTATCGAAGATTGTCGATGACGAGTTGATTTTAAGGTCTTCCACAGCTTGCCGAGGATTCTGGGATGAAGATTTTAAGTGGGCACCAGGTTGATGAGTTTTCCTAAGGGAAACTTGAAAATTTCTAAGGCAAATGTGAAGAAAACGTGTTTTCAAGATGAAATTCTCTAGACGATGGATTTGAAAGAAGCTGCCTAGGTGAATTTGCTTAAACCCTTCGTAAAGATAGTCTTCTTGGTTTAAAATGAATAAAATCGAGGGTTACCGTGAGTCTGTGCCAGGAAATGAATTTCTCAAAGATGAAGTTTGTCTAAGGCATGAACTTGAACACAAAGTTGGCTGGCGAACTTGAAAGTTGGAGCCGCGGAGGATCGTAGGCGGAGTTGCTTATATCATAAAGCATTCTAATTACCCTCTCCTGCTTTTTTTTTTGGCAGGAGAAATGTTGGAGGCCGCGAGCACGATGACTTGAAGTGGAAGCACGATGAAGATGAGTTGGCTAACTTCAAGGAGGAAAATTTGCAAGAAAATGGCTAAGGTTAAGACTTAGTATAACTCAAGTAACGTAAGATGAAGACCCTCAAGTGGAAGAAATCAAAGAACAACGCCAAGAAAGAAGATCGAGAACAAAGGTGAACGCTGCCTACAAATGGAATCTTCTAGGAAGGATGATGGTGGACATTATGGCGCGCATTTATTACCCCTCTCCTCCTCGTATGGCTTTAGGGCAATCTTGTTTAGGGCTGAGGTGGCACGATTTTAGCCACTCTATTGATTGTAACCCTAGCCGTCTTTTGGGACTTGGCTAGCTATATAAAGGGGGAGTCCCCCCTCATTTGTAATTGATTAGATTAAAAGTTAGAATCGTGAGTAGGTATCGTTGAGAGAGCATTGTGGTCGATAGTGTAGCATTGTATACTTTGCATCATTTGAGAAATTGTTAAAGTTTTCCCTTGGAAAACTTTTGAGGAAATTGTTGTGTAACACATTTTATGATAATAGATCTTTTCATTGATGATGGAATTCGTCTTGTCATGAAATGCTAGCAAGGTTTCTTCTTCCTTTCGTATCCAAGTAGTTTAAATTCATGCAAGTAGCTTGCTTTGGTGTGTGGTGTTTCATTGAGATAGCTTCGCTTGATTCCATACCACTAGCGGCTTGTTGATGATAAGTTCACCATGGTCGACCTGAGATTATTTTGTAGGTTAACTTCGGGTTGTGGTTTACATACTTATATGCTACCGCTCGATGGTGGCGTATGTTAAATTATAACTTGAACATCTTTTGTCGCTTCCTTGAAGATTGCAATCGATTTTACCGGAGGTCAGCCCCGACGGAAGGCTAGGTGAAATCCGGTTGAAGTCTATTGAAATGAAGCTCCACATATCTTGCATTTAGAATAGAACATAAACTTCTTAGGCCCTACACCCCTTTAAATTCAGTTCATTTCCGGTTAGAATTAGGAAACTTGCGCTCACTTGCCTAATCATTTGAATCACACGAAAGCCCTTAGTCTACTTTTTGTTGTTAGCCGCCGAACAATTGTGTAAGTCCCCTTGACATACCAGCAATATCACATCGGTTTCAACCGAGCCTATTCGCGACTCAAGGAACCTTGGAGTTGAAAGCATTGATCTACTCGCGAATCTTAGCATGCTGGAATACTTTGTTCAAGAGGAGGATAGAGCTGCGCCCGCTGAGACTTTATTCTCAGGTTGGTGCGGTCTCAAAACCACGCCAACAAAGGAGGTTAAGGCGATTTATAGTCTAAAACATATTTGCAGAAAAGACAAAGACGTTAGGAGCTAAGTCTCGCTTTTTGGAATGCGACAACAATGTTGAAGATTTGAAAGAAGGAATGGCCGCTATAGATTTTATCGGGAGCTGCTTGAGCACATCGTATTGGGAGAAAATTACAATTGGGAAATATTAATATTCAGAATAGTCAAAGGCTTTCCAGAATAAGACAAACACAAACATGGCAGTGAAGGTCGAGCAGCTTGATGTAAAGCACACATAAAGCAAAGATTCGATGTTTCATTATGAAGGTTGACATCTAGCCATCTGACGGGAGCCTCAGGGATTCAAATGAGGTGAATAAGCAAATTGAATTCCAAGCTTTCGATTTTAATATTATAGCTCAAATTCAATAAGCCACTAGTCGGGTCTACAAATAGAGATAAAAACATCAGTGTCAGATAAGTCAAATGTGAAGTATTCAAAGAGAAATATTATTGATTTCGTCTATGCCACGTCCTCTCTAAAGGAGTAATTGAATTTTCTTTGAATGCCATATTTCACCTATCAGGAGGTGCTTAACCGAGGGAATGTCAATCAGTTCAACAAATTTTGAGAAGACGTCTTCAGATAAAGATTCCGGGCTCCTTTATAAGACGCAAATATTTACTGGGAACTGCTTCACGGGAATAAGACAAGAAGTCGATCATTAAACAATCAGAAATTCTAGCACACCACATAAGACAAGGTCATATCTCTGGAGGACGACGTTGGGAAGTCGTGATTATATGACTATTGGCGCCGCTTGTTGTAGTAAATCATTGTTGAATATTCACCGTCGGAAATCTTAAGGGAGTTGTCGGGTCCTGCTTAGTCCAAACAAGAGATATTGGGCCTAATTGAAGCATCAATCCAGGGTCTTGTTGCACTACAGATTACCATTTGGTTTCCATTACTATCATTGTATGATTATTCATATAGCTGACATAGCAGTGTGTAATTCTCTTTACATGAGATATCTGAGACTCCAGTATATTGCTATCTTATAGATGGGATTTGTATTGTCAATTCATTCTGTATGGGGTCCTTCATTAAAAGTTATTTGTCGAAAAGGATTGGGAAGAGTTTGATCGTCATTCTTGAATTTATGTTTGATTATAAATCTACATATCATAAGGGTTCGAGTTTCTAGATTGCTGCCATTTGATTTAAATCACGATATCATTGTAAAGCCTCTTCTTGTGAGCAGTTTGGGAACTTGCTTGGCAATTGTGTGTTAAAATGTCAATGGCTGTAGATGCATATTTTGTATACCTTTTCAGTCACTATGTTGACTTGACTACAGTAGAGATTATTTGGCATCGATAGAAAGGTCATTCAAACATCAACTTCATTCATAGAAATCAGACCAAACATTATTAGTTCAGCTAACAGCAGTACAACAACAATCTGTTTCAAATTCAGAATTATGGCTTCTAAATTTGTTGATGAGGTAATGGTCACTTATGAGGAGTATAGAGCATTTCCAGATAAGGTCAAAGATCGACTAGATGTCGAGCAATATGTGGAGCATCGGATAGATTATAACAAGCAAAGAAGAAAACCAAAGAAATGCGAGCAACCAAGTGTTGAGAGCACCTTAAATAATATTCAGCAAAAACTTATGCTTTCACAACAAAGATTAGCTCGTAGCTTGTAGCAGTCTGAAGATTCCATTTCAAAACGAAGTTCAACACAAAACAAAAAGAAGTTGTGTTTCTATTGCAAAGGGCTTTACGATGCCAACCATGATTGCCTTTTGAGACCTAAGGGCAAGGCGAATAGAATAATGTGGGCACCCTATGAGGATTCAAAATTTGAAATTTCCCACCAGCAGAGAAATTATGAAGAATTTGAGTCCAAACATGAGGTCTCTACAAGTGAGGTATCTAGAAACCTCTACAATGAGTTTTCAGCAGTTGGTGACCCACATGCAACTGATCCTAGGGAATCTACACATAACAACGTTCAAGAAATTGTTATTAGTGATGATAACAATTCTGATTTTTATGGCAGCAGTCCTCCTCTTGAGCACAACATTGGTTTAGTTGTCATGGCAAGTACAAAAAAGATTGTGGGAGTTAATTTGAGCATTGACACACAAGAGGTGAGTGTCAATCATGAGGATTGTATGGAGAATATGACCCATCATAGTTCTGATCTACATGACAACAGTGATGAAATTCTACATCAGCATGAGGTAGTAGTGACTTCACAGGTGCAAGATGCTACCATGGAATCATTACATGAGAGTACTCAGGAATTGGGTACTAGTGATGCATTGTATGTTGAGGATTCATGTCATGGTAAATCTGTTTTTCTAGATCAGACCTTAAAAAACAAGCTAGAAGGTTCATGTGTTGGCATAGAATCCTAGGATCATGAGTTGGATGATGAATATAGTTACATTGGAGGTGGAAGTGTGTGAAGATATTGTCATATCAGCAACGTCTACCTTATCAGTTGAGCCACCCTTTGAGGTACATAGCAGTTGTACCTTAGTTGTTGATGTGTGCACTGATGATAGCACACATGTTGCTTCTGATCATGAGGTGAGTGATGAGGTTTCAACCTCTTACTATAGTGCAGATTTGGGTGGAAATGATGAGTCATAGGGGTATCATCATCTGGCGGGGTAGTTGAAGGTTAGTGATGATATGATTGTGACAACTTTGGAGCATTTTGATGTTGCTCGATAGATGTTGGCAATCTATGGTTGGAGTACTCTTATGTCAGATGAACACGGTGATAGTAGCCTTTCCCTTGCAGAGTTCCATACACTACGCGAAGCTATTGGATTAATGAAACATAATTATTTGCAGTTACTTGCTGATAGAAACTATCTTCTCGAGTGGGATTGTATTTGCTATGACCCACTAAAGGGGAAGGAGGAGGAGGTTGACAAGCTCACTCATGAGCTTGAGGTGACTATGTACTCATTGTAGAGCGCCTAGTTGGTCCTTCAGGAGTCACAGTCACAGTTGGAGGAGCTCACCGTGAAGTTGAGTTTGGTACAGTACCCACCAGCTGCAGATTCAATTCAGTTTCCTACAAAGACAGTTGGTGATGATTTTATATCCACGGGTTGTAGTGAGGATGTGGTTACATCTATCACGGATATAGGTGCAGTAGCCTCAATTGTGATAAGTACTTTGGTTGAGAGCAGTAGAGAACCACTCATTGCATCAAGTTCTCCTATAGTCAGTACCATGACAAATGATGCAGGACAAATTACTCATAGCTCTTGTGTCGCAGTGGTGGATTCTCCTGAGAGTTGTGTGTTAGTACACGAGGCCACTTCATCATCTTCACAAGGGATTCGCAAAGTATCATTTGGTTGGGAGTATGACTCTCATGTTGATTTGTTTCCCTCTTTTGGAAGCAAATATGTTATCTCATCCCATGCAGTTGATTTTGGGCGCCCGCTTCTTATGTTTCAGAGTCAGAGTAATCAATTGCTTGATTCCAGTAATGTTAGTGATAAGCCATTAACCAAGGTTGGAGCATTCCATCGCAACTACACAATGAGGAGTTCTCATCATTTTTCTTTTGATCCACACACGGACTTGATGATGCATCGTTGTGGATTGGCTCTGAGATTATACCATCCGTTCTGGGATGGGAATTTGCCGTCTTTAGAAGATGAGATTAGTGGCTGCAAGTATTCGACTCAGTTGTTCATGGGGAATCACTTGCAGGGACAACAGTCAATTATCCATCATGTAGTTATGTATCTGACAAGGTTTGCTACTTCTATGTTGCAGAGTGACTATGGTGTCAGTTGACATGATGGTTTGGCTCGTTATCACATCCATGGGTGTTTAGCAGTGGACAAAGAGAGATTTAGTATGGCAGATACTTCTAGATGTTCTTATCTTTGCATGACAGATGGATGTGAGTTTAGGTTGTATTGGGATCCAAGTGGTGACAAGTTTGGCACTGAGTATTGGATGGGTCCCATTGGGTTACTTCACCACTTTCAACATGGTGTAGTTGGAGGTAGTAGAGTGCAGTGGAAGTGTGAGGATGACAGATACGACAAACCTTCATCTTGGGTTTGGGATCCAGGGATAGCTTGTGCAGTTGTGTTTTTGCTGATGCTACAGGAGACAGTTAGAGATGTATGGGACATTTCACAGTTCTTCTTTTGGGCCTTCCGAGGAGTTGGGTTTCTTTGCAGTAGAGATTGCTTGGGGACAAGCAATTTCAGGGAGGGCGGACTGTAATGTCCTTGATTTCGCAAGCATCAGAGTTCGGTGGATTTAGCCTATTCCTGGCCCTCATAGGCTAATATGTCTGGTTAGAGGGTCCCTTTTGGCAGTGATCAGTGGTTTTCGCCTTCAGCACCTCGTGTGGGTGCAAGCTTAGCCTTTAGTTGACTCAGTTTCATATACTTACTATTTATAATAAGTCATTGTTCAGGGTTTCTATTTTTTTAGATGGGCATCTGATCACATGGAGAACAGAGAGAGTCGACTCCTGGCTCAGACGACATAGCAATCAGACAAGTATTTCTAGAGATATTAAAGTTTAAGTGACTTAAGTGATTTAATTAAATATTTTAAAATTATTATAAAGTTATAAAGTAACTTTATAATAATAAAGTCACTTTAATATTATAAAGTTTTATCCCACGTGGGCCAGGAAAGTGTTTGAGCTCACACAAGAAAAGAATAAAAAGGGACTAAGAGCTCATTCTCATCAACCGGGATTTGATATTTGTTTGAAGATTTCTCTTTGGCGTTTGGGGAAGGGAGCCCTCGGGTTTCTGCTAGTGTATCGACATTGGAAAGCGTAGCTGCTTCATTGCAACAACATGTTGAGGTTGTGAAATATCAGCTGAAGGTGCTTAATAGTTGGCTTCATCCAGAGGTCAAGTTCGTGCTTCGTCAGATTTTTCAAGAGAAATTCAAAAAAGTGTTTCTTAATCTTAAGTTTGTATTCCAGGTATGCCCTATTGTAAAAGTTTTCAAAGTGAAATCAATAAAATTATCTATTTGCTGTAGTAGGGTTTTATATTTACATTTCCTGTATTTTATTTCATGCCTGGCATTATAATTTTAAAAATACACAAAAGGGCAAAAATACAAAAAAACACCAACAATTTCAGAAAACCCTCATTAGAAGTACAAAGTTTCAAGATTGGAAGAACTAGGGTTACTTACATCGAAAATCTGCCTTTTTCTAAAGAAAAAACAGCGATCTATTTTTAGCTCTTGTGCAAAAATTTTCCGAACATAGGCATGTTCACAGTCAAACTTCACGGTTTTCATCATACAATACTCTTCCATTGAAAAAATCAAGAGAAGCGTTAGAAGCATAAAGCTGCAGAAGAAACAAAGGTCATCACTCGAGTTGCAGAGCTGCCAAAATTATCTATCAGTTGGAGCATCCAAAGATTTCCAGGAATAAAACTCAAGTAAAGGTAGCAATTAACTTGATGCCTTTTCCAAGTTAATTGGTTGTTCTCTTTCATGCGTAGCTATTTTTTGTAAATATCAAATGTATAGCTAGGGCTTTTTCAGTTAACTGATGTTGGCAGTTAGTTAGTTATTAGTTATCTTTTGTTTATTTTTAGAAATAAAGCTTGGATGTTGGCAAGACTAGTTGTTAAAACAAATAGATTTTAGGGTTCCCTAATCCTTGTTTGTGTATAAATAAGGGCAGCCTTGCCCATTTATTTTTAACTGTTATTGTGATAACAAATTTGCTAAGCCTATTTTGCTTGCAACTTTGCTATTAAGTGTTTGTTCACTTTTGTTTGAAGTGAAATCTGGTTTGATCGCATATTGTAAGCCTACTTTGCTACAATCTGCTGTCCTAGAAGTGTTATTGCTGTTAGAATTTGAGGAAATAAATCTCATGCCTACCTTGCTTTGATCTACGGTATCAATATCTTTCATCGTTTTGTTTATATGTTTGGCTTGCATAATCTTTATTTCAATATACATCTCAAAAGTACAATGAATCTTCAAGTGTATTCTAGAAGCGAGTTTATTGAAGTATTTATGTCAAATCGATCATTCCTTGTTTACTTCTAATCCTCAGGCTCTGAATTTACTTTAGTTATTAGAAGCGTTATTAGAATAAACTTAGTTGTAGTTTGAAGTTACGAAACCAAAGAAAACCTAAGCTACAACGCAAAGTGTTTTATAACCTTGTGCTCTTAGCTGAGAAATAAAACAATTGGTAGTAGTTTAGTATTTCTTTATAAGCATAATCAGTGAAGATGGAGCTTCCCCTCCTAATTTGAAGAGTGGTCTAACTGTGCATAGCTGTCCGTTCCTAATTCACATTCCAGAGGTGTGAATTGAAACGCCAACAGTGGCCTTTGGCCTTTATTGATCACATGTCTTTGACACAATCTCGCCTATCAATCTTGCCAACAATCTTGCCTATATGCATTTGACATTAATGATAACATCCAATCATCTAGTCTCTTCACTTTGACATTAGTGACAACTTCTAATAATCTTGACTAAGCACCTTTGACATCAATGACAATATTTCCAATAGATTAGATGGCTGGATTTGTTTTTAAATATGTTTATCTGTGCTATATCTAAACTACTAGAGATTAGTGCCATTATATATATATAGCAGTGCATCTTGAAATTTAGTAGCATTGGAGATAACTTTTTTTTTTCTGTACTTTGAATTAATTGTTTGTTGCATTTATTTTGTTTTTGGGATTGCATGCATTTATTAATTTTTCCTTGGTGATCAACAATAGGCATATTTAATGTGTTTCATTGATTTGGAACATTTTCCAAATCTTTCTGATTTTTTTCTTTGAGATTCCCACTTTGGCAGGCCTTTCTTCATCTAGCAAATATGCTATTCAGATATTTTATTGCTGTCAAGATTTGTAATTATGCTATATAATTTTTCCTTTATTCTGTGATATCAACCTTGTTGAACATATTTTAATTTTTGACTTTTTTTTGTTAATGTGCTCAAATTGGATGCTTTATGCCATTTTCTTGAAAAGAGTTGTCAGAAATGATGACCCCTCACATGGAATCCTCATGTTTTTCTATAAATTTTAATTCACTGGAAGAAAATACAAGTGTGAGACTTACAGTCTCAGTAGATTTATACATGCCCTTATGTCAAATCAGTTATCTAATTTTGCATCTAAAAATAACAGGCTGGATGGCAGAATCAATTTGCAGCCGGGATCAAGGTTCGTTTACAACTAAGATTTTTAATTTCTTTAAATTTCTGGCCTCACCAATATATATGGATTTACCAGTTTAGCTCTGTATGTATTTGGTATTATGCAGACAATTGCTTTAATAGGTGTACTTTCATATGGAGTTGTGCAACTTGGTTCAACACATTTAGTAAGTGATTTGAGTTTAATGTGTAGAAATGAAGTTCCTTTGGTACAACTTTGAATGAGATACATGAGTGTGCAGTTGATTCATGGCATTTAATTTTCAATCTTTACAATTGTCTTGAACCATCTTTAACTTGGGATTTTTTACAGGTGAAAAACTTAAATGAAAGGATTCTAACAATCGTGAAGTGAAAAGTTCCTTTTGGACTAAGTAATGTCGTTTAACAAATTATTGATACATGAATTATAA